>CAMGYJ010000006.1:50328319-50595723 GCA_946122785.1 Linum tenue | reverse complement strand
AGAGGCAGTTGCTATCTCCTCCTTTGCACCAAATGAAATTACCCCCCCCCCAAGAGGGAGCTCCAAGAAGCCGCATTCATCAATCACATCATTAAATTCACCCATAAGGTTATTGTACGTCTAGCACCCCTATAATCATCGTGACATCGCACCAAATTAAAATCACCCACAATGCATATAGGATCCTGACAACTCTGACCGAGAGCACGAAGATCACTGATAAAGTCAAGTTTTTCCTCCCTCTCCTGCGGCCCATACACCACAACCAGATGCCAAGTCTTATGCGTCTCAATTTCTTGGAACTTGACCTGAAGAAAAAACCTGCCCACAGAGCTTGCGAGCGCATTGACAAATAATTTATCCGAGAAGACAACAATCCCACCAGAGCTGCCATCCGCATCTTTGGTCGCCCACCCTGCATCCGAGACCCCGCCCACACTGCGGATCAAAGACTCATCACAGATACTCCATTTTGTTTCCACCAATCCCACAATTTTGGGTCTCCTGTCGCTAACAATCGCTTAACTCTGGCTCTTTTGTCCCTGTCGCCAAGCCCCCTCACATTCCAAACTAAGACTTACATATCCATGAGAAGCAAAATAACCCATCAATCATCCCTCCTCGCTCGCCGACGAGGCCCTAGGGGAGCCGCCACAGTCGGTCCGAGACGACGTCTTTCCATTTCCAGCTTTGTTCTGCACGGACGAACCTTTCTCTGGGGTAGGTCCTTGGCCTGGCTTCTAATAACCCGCTCAACTTCATCTTGGCCTCCATCACCATCCAACGAAAACATAACCCCAAATCAACACTTATGGACTCCAAAGTGCCCAGATCAAAGGGAAAAACATCTTGACTCCAAAACCTAGGCTGACTATCAGCAACACAAGACGGGGAGGGGAAATCAAAATCAGGGGGCTCCCAACCTCACGGTCCGATTGCAAAGGGGAGAGCGACTCCGCAACATTCCGCAGGGACTCCGGAGGAGAACCCTCTGCCGCCCCCTGACTGCCCTCCAACATCTCAACACGACTAGAGGGGGAAGAATCCTCTTCAAAATAGATTTGAATAACACCTGGAGAAGGACAGTGAAACACCACCGATATGCCTGAGAACGGCTGCATCATCTTAGAAAATAAAGCCGAAAAGATCCTCCCTGAAACCACAGGGCAAAAGAAAGTGATAAAAGGGACTGAACCGGTTTACTCGGACGCATACATCTTAGCTCCGACAGAAAAAACGGACCAGGGAATCGCACAAGCCCATCGACAAACTACCAGGCATGGGCCCAGAAGCGGACCCATTGCTATAGATAATTAAACCCGGCCCAGCAGAAATAGACGCAGGCTCGACGAACCTGTCGACCGACTCTGGAGGGGTGGGCCTGAGTAGCGGCCCAAATTTCCTAACCCACACCTTCTTAACCCGTCCTGAGAGATCTCCAACCCTAATAGTGTTTGAGCCTCCCTGTACGCCCCCATGCATGCTCGAAGATCCCTCTAAAGATGGGCGACCCGCCCTCAAAGTACGACGCTTCAAATTCCTCATAGAAACTCGCGAGACAAACTGGCTTTGGGAGCTACCCGTGCTTTGAGAAACCCGAAAATCCTCATGACCTTTCGACTTCTCCCCTCTCTTCCCTTGCTCCGACTCGCGCCTCCCTCCCGACAGAGACGCCGGCAAAACTTTAACATCCACGGTGAACCATTGATCTTCATAAACCAGGGGGATTGAAGATGATGTAGATCCCTTTGCAATCACCTTCATGCGAACACAAGAGGATGCCCAAGAATTCCAATCTATATCCAACAAATTTCCACAGAACTCTCCAATAGTTCTGATAAGATTGACGCTCTTAAGGTGCAGAGGGATTCCGAAGACCAACATCCAACAAGCATCATCCAACCGTGGAGCCCCCTCGTCTATCTCCTTCCACAAATAAGTTGAGACAAGGAAGTTCTTAAACTGATGACCAGCCAGACTATTAATCCTCATTAGTTCGCGTAAGCTTGGGCAGATTAGCAGCCATCTACCATCGTCAAGTTCCTCCAAACCAAAATTAGAATCACTGGCCCAAGTCTTCTCTGCCCATCTCCTGAAACCGCTCAACTGGTCCCTCGAGAAAACTTCGTGGCCAACCGATTGAAACCTGATAACCAAGCAACGCTCCAGCGTACCGGACCTTTCCGAGACTCCTTCCTGACCCACTCTAATAAAAATTCCACTTGAATCCTGTACAATAGAGCAACTACCAACTCCATAGAAGCCCCCACCTCTGACAACATCTGCATAAGATTTTCGCAGAGTATTAAGATTTGGATGTAGCGGGGCCTCAGGCAGATCAGTCGCTGACCCCAAAGTCTCAAACATATCGACACGCAGTTGATGCTCGTCATGATAGAACTCTTGGACGAGGGCGATAACACCTGCCAGCCTTTCGATCTTCCTGCCGCTGGGATGAGGACCTTGAAAAGTCGCCCGCTCGGACTCTGCTCAGAGATTTGCAACTGCACACCCTTCTTCCCAAACCTCTTCCCGATATGGATCGAGCGCAGAACGCTCTTCTTCACACACCCTGTAGGAAACCTCCACTGCCTCATTGACGCCGTTTGTAGCACCCCTTGAAGCCACGCTAGCTGAACTTCGTCCATCACAATGGACCATTTTTTGTTCGATTCTTGCACCGAAAGCCTGTATCCGACCGCATCTCCAAACAAACCTCTGCACAAACAAACAACCCTGGATCCCAAATGCGAAGCCCGCCGACACCTCTCTCAAGAGCCGCCACCATCTCCTTGCTCCGACACCTGGGACCTACAAACAGAAGAAGAAAACCATATCCCCCTCGGAACCCCGGTGCTCACCCTCTCGGAATCTCTCACACACCTGCTCTCAAAAGATCTCCGACTCTCAGAACTCATATTTTACCGTGATTAATTGTTAGTCACGATAAATTGGGAGTTTCGTAGATTACTGCATTGGTTTTCCTGGAAGAGTTATTTCGACTTCACTGTACTGTGGTCTGTGCTAATGAATGATGTTTTAGAGAAATGGAATCGATCTAGTGGTAATTACCAGGATATATGATGAGCAGAATTCGATCAATACTAATTGTTCCAATACAATAAGAAATTTTTGACAAAAATAAAATAAATACAATAAGAACTAGCCAATGATGAGAAGGAAAAAAAAAAATCCCCTACTCTTAATTCCCCTTCACCGGTTCAGTGGTGAGTCCAAATCCAAAGGGGAAGAGCGGGTCATAATGTTTATCCCCAACATTCATAGGCAGCTGATCCACTCTCCTAAACCACGTCCTCGGAAGCTTCCCAGTGAAGCCATAGTCACCAAACAACACATCAGTCACGCCTCGACCTTCGGTGCCGGGGAGCCAAGCCGCCACGAGGCCGTCCATGGAGTCAACGTACGGCTCGATCACCAGCGGACGGCCGGAGATCAAAACGACGACGCATTTCACCGATCCGCAGACATTCCGAATGGTGGCTGGGCCGGGATCCGGTATGGTCAGGTTGAGGTTGTCTCCTCCCGTTTCCACATAGGGATGCTCTCCCACTACCACAATGGCGTAGGAGAAGTCGTTGGCCTTCACGTAGTCTGCTGTTGGGGCTTCCTCGTACGTGACTTTGGTGGTCGACCACTGCGGCTTTTATGGCTGTCAGGATTGTCGTTCCTGCAACAACGTAACGTAACAACCATGCATGCACGTACGTTAAAAAAAAAAATATGACCAAGTCTTCAATGTTGGATGCATTTAATTAGTAATGTCAAGAAGAACCAGCTGATTCCAGCGATTCGATTCGAGTTGTTGGGAGAGATTCAATATCGTCTATTATCGCGTTTACGTACCAGGGGTTCTATCGTTGCCACTGAATCCTTCCCATTCGATGGTCCATCCACCACACTGGTAGCCAAGATTGTGAGCGTGGTAGCCTGCGACCAGTATCTTGGGAGCCTTCTTAGGGAGTGGCAGGATACTAGTACCGTCTTTGCCGTTCTTCAACAGCACAAGCGATTTCCTCACTGCTTCTCTCGCCAGTTCTCTATGCTCCTGTTTAAAAGTAGCTAGTGCGTGTATTATGATATGAATCTCCAATTCGAACCTACTTAGAAAGGAAAGGCAAGGATGAGTAACTTACTTGCTTGCCAAGCTCATTGACCATGCTATCGTCAGCCATTGGGTTGTCAAACAGGCCCAACACGAACTTAACTCTCAGGATTCTCCGTACGGCGTCGTCGATCCGGCTCATCGGTATCACCCCTTTGTTCACCAGTAGGGTTAGGTCATCGATGAACTCCGTGTAGTTTAGTGGAACCATCACCTGCAAACACATTAATGATGAGTTGTTATTATCATCAGACAAAATAAGCTGCATGCATGCATGCACGCATGTTTACTACGTCGAAACAGATGAAGATTGGAGTTATCATGGTATATACCATGTCAAGTCCAGCAGCAACTGCTTTTTCTACGGAGTAAGTGTAGTTGGCGTGTGGCGGGTCGGTGAGCCTGTCGATTCCTTGCCAGTCAGAGATCACAAACCCCTGAAACCAAATTAAAGCAACAAACAACACCAACATCGATCGATCGATCAGATTTGCCATGCAAAAACATATATATATATATATATATATATATATATATACACTCATCCATCGATGGATGGATGGATTACAAATCGTGAATGATTTTCTCAAGTACCCTGAACTTGAGAGTGTCCTTGAGGTAGGAGGTGACGAGGTTACGGTTGGCGTGCATCCGGACGCCGTTCCAACTGGAGTAAGAGACCATGACGGTGGAGACACCTTTGACGATGGAGGCGAAATAGGCAGGCATGTGGATCCTTCTCAGGCCGTTCCAGTCGATGATGGTGTTGTTCTCGTTGATCCCCTTCACCGTCCCGCCGTCGCCCACAAAGTGCTTTGCGCACGCTGCCACTTTCCTCCTGTATCAGTATCAATCAATTATTTCACCCCCTCCAAGAATGTTAGCCACTACTTTCTGCCTCCCTTTTTTTGATTTTTTTGAACATATTTGTTGTTTGTGTATGTTTTTTTTAAATGACATTTGTGTATGGTTTTTGTCCTCATGTATAAAGGCAATTAATTAACTAATAGGTTACTCAAGTTAGCTACTAGAAATCACAGGTGTCGATAAAGAAAAAAAGGGGGTTTTTTTATAGGAAGCTAATGCCCACATAAAAAAAATGGTGCGCGCAGATCTTTCAACTTAAAAATCATGCACCCAATTTGTGTTATAAAAAAAAAAAAAAAAATCCAAGCAGGCAAGCACCCAATAACCCAAGAAAAAGAAACGTACACGCATATATACATCATTCATTTGGTGAAGGAGACAATCGCAAGTGGGCAACTATGGTGGTGCTTTATCAGTAAACATAACAAATCGACTGAATTTAAACCTAATCTAAATAAGCCAACAAGCCGATCAAAATGAAGTACCAATCAATCAAAATAATGAATTAGGGTAATTTACTCTTAATTAACGCTACCAATATTAGTTGTAGGGATCACAATTTAAATCATGGGGTGGGCTTCCCCTAGCTCCTACCCTTTAAATAAAAAGAAGAGAGCAAATTAAATTAATTAATAATATATATATATATATTGGATTGGAGACTTACTTTCCAGCAACATAAGGGACTCCCTTGCGGGCGTCAGCAGGAACATCTCCTTGCAGGCCTGGGATTAGCTCCGTCATTGCTTTCACTATCTCCGAATCCTCGCTGTAGCTCTCGTAGCACCGCCCCCATCTCGGATCTCTGCACACCTGCAAACGTAACGTAACGTAACTCCACATTATTCTTTCTGTCAAAGACCGATTCTTACGCATATTATTAACGGAACATCACAGGATAGACTTGAATTAAACCTAATAATGAACTCACCGCGATACAGGGCGCAAAAGCGTAAGGAATTCCGGTGGCTCTCATTTCCAGCGCCGTCGCTGCTCCTATCTTCTTTACCAGCGCTGGCTCTCTGTCCAAAACAATCATCCAGCTCATCACGCGCCGCCACAAATAATAAAAGGAAGGGGGGATCGGAGTGATGAAATTGAAAACTGATCACTCAGTCACCTGGTAGCTCCGAGGCCGATGTTGTGAGGGAAAATGGTGGCATTGTACACATTGTTGTGACCATGAACGGCGTCGATCCCGTAAATCAACGGAATCCCTAGCCTGGTCGACATGGCGCCGCTTTGGTACTCGTTGACCATCTTGATCCATTCCTCCGGCGAAGCTTTCTGGCCCGGGACGCTTCCTCCTCCGCTCAATATACTTCCTGCATGTCCCTCCAACCAATAAAGTTGCAGTCTTTTTTTTTTTTTTGCCCTAAAAAAAACAGAGCAGAAGCAGCTCGATCTGTTTTTTTCTTATCGTCGTCTTACCGATGAAGTAGTTTTTCACGACGTCAGCTGAAGCGACTTTGCGATCAATCTGAACCATCTGGCCGATCTTTTCCTGCAATGTCATCCGCCCCATCAAGTCCCTGATCCGGCCCCCCATCGGTTTCGTTGGATCTCTGTAACGCCGGTACTCTGCATCTGCCGCCTCCAAAAACAGAGCAAGCACTAGTATTCCAACCACCAAAACCGGACTCTGTTTTTTCCTCGTCGCACCGATTCGGATCATTCCCATCGTGACGCGGCCGCCCGACACACGGATTCTGAACAATGGGAAAATGAAAGAAATCAGAAAAAACACAGGCACGAGTGAGGCGAAGCTCCGGAAAGAAGTTACACGTACGGGGGAAAATTACAGAGAAACGTCCTAAACGAGAATACAGGAGGAACTGAGAGTTCAGTTAAGTGAAGGAGTTGATGGAGATGGGATTGAGATGGTTTGTTTGCACGAATCCACGTATATATAACTACTGATCTTCTTGTATTTTTTTTATGTTTCAAGATAAATACGCAATTGGATTGAAAGTTATATTTGGTGGGTTTGAATAGGTAATCCTCACTCGTCAGCTACCGTTTTTCAGTTTGCTTCTTATCTTGTTTTCTTTTACTTTTCCCATTCCGCTCATTTCTTATCATTTTGTCCCCACTTTTGGTGGGGGATGTTTATCCTTGCCTAACATAAGAAAAATAGGAAAATCTACTATTATTATTTACAGCAACGTGAAGATATTGGAAGGGTTGTAAAAAAAAAAAAAGATATTGGAAGGGTACTAAACAGATCATCACAAGAAGGGGAAAAAATAAAAAAAACCGTTTAGCTTTTTGTTATTGGGTGCAATCAACGGACAATATCCACATTTTTTAAATACAATTTTTAGTTCATATGTGACATTGACCTTCACATCAATCATTTTCACTACATATCGATTTCATTTTCACTACATGAATGAAATTCACTTTCTATTTTATATGGTCCACGCAACTAATTTTTTTTTAATACAACTATACATTTTTATCTATATTTAATACTTTATTCTGATCCGAACTATACCCAAGTAATCAAATTTGGCCTATAATTTTAGAAATTGCTATCCTGACCTCAATTATACACAATATAGACTAATTTGGCTCGACTCGTGAATTTTCGTCAAATTAGACGGCCAACATCATTAACCGTTAGTGAATCAACATGCTATGAATTTTCGTCAAATTAGACGGCCAACACCATCGACTCGTGATTTATCTTCTTCTCCTTCCTTCCTAATCCTCTGCTCCTCACTTACTGTATACTTCGTTAAACCCTACAATCTCATAGAGTGGAGCCCCTCTTACAAATATGGAAATCTCCATATCTGCCAATGCCAGGAGGGATTGAAGAAACATCGCAACGGCGGCGATAATGAATCATGCTATATATGTTATCCGTCACTCCTTCTTCTTCCTCTTCTGCCTCCACGCTAGCGTTGTTCTCTCATTTCATCAACCCTTCGCATCATCGTCTCACTCCCTCCCCTCTCGTCGGTGTGTCAGAGTATCCATTCCTCGTAACTCAGCCGCTTAGGTCGGCTAGTTCCGCTGTAATCCTGGCTGGAGCTGTTGCGGCTGGGTATGTTTTGGGGCTGCAATTCGGAGGGAACCACCACAACCCTTTAAATAAACATCTGACGATAATCAGGATAAACCTCGAACGCATGAATAAAAACCATAATCCTTTCAATGCACACGTAAAAAAACAACTAAGTAAACCATCCAACAAAAACAGAGAAATCACACTAATAACATAAATCACCACACCAAAAACAGAAACTGAAAGCACTCACATCTTCTATTGTTGAACACCTTCCAATTTGGTCTCTAAATGAGGTAACTTTGGAACATCTCCTTCAAGCTCCTCTATAACTCTTTTCTCTTTTCTACTATTGACATTCCCATTCTGCATCACTTGAGTTGACGTTTTTGCTTCATTCTCTACTGCATTTGCATGATAAATTAAATATGTCTCTGGATCAGTACTTCAAACATATTGGTAGCTTCACTATACAATCTATGCTTGCATGTAGGTATCGGAAGCTTCCGGCAACAGTTCGCCTGGTCAAGAATCGAAATCTGAAACATATACAAACATACAAAAGTCAATAACCACCACGGAAGCATACCAAAAACCTTTTACCATTCACCACAAATATAGGAAAGCATCCCACGGTAGGGGGGAAAGTGAAACCAAACCACAAACAATCTGAAGCACATCACTTGGGTACTTTGAAGGTCATTGCACAGCTTCTACCATACTATGATTGAAATTATCAGCCACGTGCTTACAAAAATTGTACTTAATAAAATCATCAAGTATATCATATTGCAAAAATCGAAGATAACTAAGGTTGGCCTTCTGATTGGCGATGGGACACAGCAACACCTCCATTGCCTACAAAACAAACAGGTCCCTCCAGTTCTTCATGTCCTTCTCTTCTTCCCAACAAATCTTGATGTTGCCAGAGTTTCTTTCCCTTTCCTCGTGTTGGATAGTCCTAATTTAACACCTAAGGCATTTCTCTATGCCTTAAAAGCAGCCAAATCAACATCATAACCCATAAATCCTGTCCACATACTCCTCTCCCATTTTGAAGATGAACAATGCATGCCAGAAAAATCAAGGACGAAAACAACAGAACGCATACCTAAAAACTAAGTTATAGTGAACGATGTAACACCCTAATTAACCCGGCTGGTACTACTTTTACTAAAATGCCCTTGATAAATAAAATATTCCAATCTTAAATTTCAGCGAGAAGAATTTTCATAAATAAAATACTGAAAAACACACACTTGGAGTTTAAAGCAACGCCCTAACACAAGGGCAAACTCAATACTTAAAATCTCAACATGATCTCCAGTCTATACTCATAATCATAAATGTAAATAACTAATAATCTCTAATGTTGTTGCTACTGAAAACCTTAACTAAGCATCCTCCGTGACGCTTATACTGCTCTCCTCTAGCTACCTGCCCTCGAACTCGCTGCTCACTAACGACTCCTCTAGCTCTTCAAACTGGTGAGTGAGATGGGGTCAGTCTACGCCCTTACGTTTAACATCTTATTAGTACTTGATCACTTTACTTAACTTAGTGGAAGTTGTTTTGTACTTCCACCATTAAAAACCTTGACTCTTAAAACTGTATCCTTAAAGCTCAAATCTCCACTTAAATTTTTGACTGACACGGGGATCCCTCACTAGCTAGTCCGGTTGCCAACTCATACGTATGAGAAGCCATCATGACTTTCCTTAAACTTATCGTGGAAGACTCTCTTTCCACGATTCTCAAGAGCATAACTGCTGCTCATCTTAAAAGTCTCAAGAGCATAACTGCTGCTCTATCTCAACATCTCAAATGGCAACGGACTGGTGCTAGTGACTAAAAACTCTTAAAACGATTTCACCTTCTTGAAGGTGAATTATTTCTTTAAAAGAACTTGTTTCTTAAACTTTAACAATAACTTATACTTAAGAAAATTTCAAAGCAAATAACAACCATTCACTTCAAGTCATAATTCAAACAAGGCACATATCATCAACCGTAATCATGCAATCTCAAACATGAATCAAATAATGCACATACATAACGTAAATCAATACTCGAAAAATACTCAAGGAGGAAAATTCTTGAAGAACAGGTAAGACATGACCTATAAATCCTTCCCACCATTCATTGGCAACCTCCAATGTTTTGGTGGTTTCTTAACCCCTCACATCACCTATGCACCTTGGACGTATATCGGAAAAATAACTATCTACATTATTCGGTATACGAGACGTTAATGCTTCTCTTGAACCCCAAGGTTACATATGGCGGATTATCCTCTATCCAGTCAGATGGTAAAACTCCTTTAACGTAACTCTCGTCCGGAGTTGACCTCATAGGTCACCTAGGTCCTTGTATCTCCTAACTTTGCATTTCTTACTTTCTTTACTCATGACCATTCTTCCTGATGTTCCTTGCTAGTTCTAGATGTCCCTCGTCCTCGATGTAGTCATCTGGGTGCCCATATTCTCTTTTCACTTAAGTAGCTTGACCGATAAGGTTCTTGCTTCGACCATTCTTGAAAACCATGATTCCATCTTAAAAATGATCGAAATTTCGCGATGGACTTCCCAGGGATCAATTGTTATCTACTGGTAGTCAACCTAATGCTTCTTTGTTGTTTGTTGCATTCCTGCTTTGGCATGTCTTAGCTATCTTCCTTGACGCATACATCGCCCGGTCGATGACCACCATTTTCTTTCTATAACGTCCTATGGTGTCCTCTTGCTTCTTTACTTTTACTGTCCTTCTGTTGTTGCTTTGTACTATATTTGGTTACCAACCACCGTTGAGTATCTTCTCATTTTTTTTTTTTTGGGTCCAAGCTTCCAATAGAGGATTTCCCTTGGTAGGATTTAACATACCTCATTCACGTCATTGTCCCGATTGATGCTTGTATATGGCCTTAATCCCTTAGTCTGGGTTCTTAGTGGCTTAACTGAACGTGTTCTTACTTATCCTTAACTAACCGCTTCCTCTAGATGACATCCTACTATGCCGCTCTCACCCAGAGTGGGGCACCTTGGATAATGTAACTTAATGATTTCCTCCTTCCCGGTAATGCTTTTCCTCGTCTTGCTCCACTATGCAGTTTCGTGAACTCGAGTCACCTACAGAAATTCTCAATCCTTTATCGGAACTTCCATGTGCTTCCTCGAATTCTCTATCATTCATTAGAACATTTATTGAACGTTCCAGTTACTTGTCTATACTCGGTTGGCTTAATGACTTACTCCTATAGCTAGTTTCGAGACTTCAGCTCTTAGCCTTCTAGTACCAACTTATTAGAGAGGTTCCTCCTTATGTCACCCCTCATGTACCCTAGTCGGCTAGGTGCTCCCTCCATTTAGGATAGGACAATCCCATAACAGATCATCGTGAACTCTTGCATTCCCCTTTCAACGGTCCCAACATCCTCTTGACCCTTTTGTGATCTGGGTAGTTTGTAGGGTCTCTAATAACCTCTTTCTAACTCGGGGTTATCTTGGTATCCAACTCACGCACTGCAGAGAAGCGGTTCTCTATTCGTACTACCATTTACTAGCTAACTGTTATTCCCTCTCACATTCCACGTCTTTTCTTATGTATTGACTCCCCACTGTCTTCTACCAGGCATGCTTTAGACTTTGGTGGCACTTTCCTCCACGTCTCGTCCAATGGTGGTCGTACCGAGACCATAACTTGTCCTCTACATCATTTATCTCGTTGCTTGTCTTGTTCCTTCTAAAGGGTTTTCATCGGCCTATCTTCCCAGGGTTATATACCATCATCTCGAGTGACGTAGTTTATCTACAAGGGTTCCTTTATCGTCATTATGTAAATGACCATGACTCCTCTCCGTCTTGACCTTTTGACTTCTTGACGTCCTTTCATACCCCCTGTAACCTACTTATTTCCTCATTTGCTTCATTTATACTACCCTAGCTTCTCTTGAAGGCTAAGCTTTCCACTGCTCCTTGTCACTGTGTTGTAATAGCGTTGACCACTAAAACTAGTTGAGGGAATTCTCGTGGTACCTCTTTGTTTCTTAACTCGCCACTGCTTAGGGTCAAGGACCCTGAAATTCTCCCATCATTATAGTTGCGGACATCTAGTGATTGTAGCTCTTTCTTCGGAGATTCATAGTTCTCCTATTTGTTTATCTTAACCTATTAGATCGTTTGCTAGTGGCTAAGTAGAAAATTCCTTGTAGTGCTCCTTCAACTCCTTCAAATCCTCGTACTTATACCTTGGATATCCCTTCGTGATTGGCACACTTTTTATTAGGACTAAAGTTATTTATCTTAATACGATTAGAGTAGACTGGAGATTCTATAGACACTTAAAAGGATACCCTTGACTCATTTTCCTTTTCTCTAAAACAACATCTTTAAAAACTGACACCGACATTCTAGTATTCCTTGGAAACCAAGGAACAGAGGAAGACAATTCCATCGTAGTCACTTAAATTAGATTAACAGTTTAAGTTTGGTCACTAACCGTTAGTCTTCGTTAACTTTTGCTGATATGGCGGTCAACTCTTATAGTTGACCGTTAAATAAGTGACGTGGCAATTAAAATATAATAAAATATAATTATTTTTTTTCTAACTAATTATTATAAATTAAAAAAAATTCCTAATTCTTTTCATTATTATTTTCCACCTCTAGCCGCTGGATGCCGAATTGGTCTCTGTCCACCGTTCCTCCATCGCCAGCAGAGCTTCTAGGTCGTCCACAGTTTCTGACGAGGAGGAATCCGATGGCAATTTCATCGTCGAGAAGACTGCGTCGAGCTGGGCGTCGAGCATGTTGGTGTAACGAAGCTTGGTGTTCGGATCTAGAACCCCTGAGTTTGGGCCGAAACAGGGCGTAATCGAGAGTCTCCTCCGAGCAGCCGAAGAATGGGTAAGGGTTGATCATGAAGGGGGAATTCCTAGATATGAGGAAGCCGAGCATAGGTTTTAGGATGTGGACGTCGTACCCGCCATGGAATTTTTCGGCTGACGGAGGGGTCGAAGCGGAGAGGATTCCGAGCGATTGAGGGGTCGAGATTTGTATCTGGCGGTCTAGGGACGCTCCGACGAGCGCAGCGTGGAGCGTCTGCATCCCCGGGACGAGGGTTCCGATGATAAATCTGTTTGCTTTGGATAAAACCTCGTTACCGACGAGGATCCAGACGAGGTTGGTTGCCGGGAAGTAAGGCTGGATGTAGGATTTGATCCATTGCTGGGCGAAGGCGAGGGATCTGGTCGTTCGGAACCGTGACGGTGAGCTAGATGCACGTGTGAGCGGAGGCCTGTATTATTTCCGGGTTCAGGTCGAATATCCGAACCCTGTTAATCACTGTGGACTGTAGAAGAAACCTGGCTACTTCTAGGATGGCAACAAAAACCGAACCCATGGGTACCCACCCGACTCAACCCGGTCAACGCGGGTAAAACTCATGTTGACGAGTTTTGGGCCGGGTTCTGGTTTAAACCCGCTACACTATTCACTGGGTCGGGTTGGGTTTGTGTTTAGGTAAACCCGCCTCGTGGGTACCCGCCCACACACATATAATTATTTTCCCAATATATTTAATATTCTAAATAATATATCTTCCTTAAACAACTAATATTCTTTATGTTTGTGGAGACATGTATAATTTGTTTTTTCTAATTGTTTAGAATGAAGTTGATATGATGAAGCGGAGAGTGAAGAAACTTAGTTGACGAGGAAGAAGCTTTCAATTAATCTTATTGTTTATAAATGTTTATCTTTAATTTTGAACAATTTGTATTGATCATTTGCGGTTTGCTTGTATGCTCTAGATTGGTGTTTTTTGTATGATTAATTTGTATGAGAAAATTGATGTTAAACTTTTATTTTGAAAGAAACTTGTTATTGTAAATTTTTACCAGAAAAACCCACGGGTACCCATGAACCCGCGGATACCCAGCGGGTTGGGTTTGAGTTTTTCAAACCCAATGAATTTTACCCCGGATTTTTCTGACGGATAAACCCATGGATTTGGGTTTGACAAAATCCGCCCCACCCGATCTATTGCCATCCCCTAGCTACTTCCCCTTACAGAGGGAGGTCGTCGGCGACAATGCCGTAGTTCACCCTGATGCTACCATTGGTAGCGAAGACGAGAATGAAGAGGAGAGTGGAAGCTATTGGGACATGATGAGGAGACGAGGAACTGTCCATCACCATGGCTCTCGAGCAGTGGAGGTGGGTTGTTGTGGCAAATGGTCACGAACAGCCGCCATGGATGAAGCTTGGGGGGATGCTTAAAGTTTTAAGAAGTCATTAGAGAGATACTTTACGTGGACGACCTAGAAGCTCTGCTGGCGACAGAGGAACGGTGGACGGCGACCAATTCGGTATCCCGCTGCTGGCGGTGGAAAATAATAATTAAACAATTGAGATTTTTTTTAAAATTTATAATAATTAGTTGAAAAATAAAAAATAATTATATTTTATTATTGCCACGTCACTTATTTAACGGTCAACTATAAGAGTTGACCGCCACATCAACAAAAATTAATGGAGACTAACCGCCAGTGACCAAACTTAAACTGTTAATCTGATTTAAATAACTACGTATGAAATAAATTAATTTTAGTTATAAACGTGTACTTGTTAATTAATTCTAATGAACAAATTTGCAATTTAGCCTTAAAATTCCTCGTTCAAACTAGGGTGGGCATTGGGTGGGTCGGGTGGATTTTGACCATAAACTGCACCCACCCGCGCTTAAATGGATTGATAATTTTTAACCCACCACCCACCCACATTTAGTCTCGGGTTGGGTCGGGCGGATGGTGGATGATGCGGGTGGGTTTGCCCACATCACAATTTATATAATATAAATGAGTCAACTTGACATGATAATAGGTGAAGAGAATCATCGAGGGAAACCAGAAGTTGAAATAGGGCGAAAAAATGTCGAATTAGTTCTTAAATTGGATAGAAATTCTATATGAAAGAGTTTTCTACAGATTGAGACGATTATTAGGTGCAAGGAACTAAGGAAAATAATTCCACAAAGGAAAGGCATTGATCTAGGCACAAGAATTAGGGAAAAAGTAAAGGGAGGAAGAGGGGATCTCTATTTGGAAGGTTGGCTTTGAGGTTCAAAACTCCAGGAGCAGTCCGAGTTTATATCTAACGTCTCCACTCTCCTCTCTCTAGCGCCAACGACTTTGATTTATTTTTTTTGCTGTTGGGTTGAGCGGGTCACCCGCCACACTCACCCACAACCCATCCACCACCCGGCGGAATGGCTCCCAGCGCAACCCGTCACCCACCCACAGACCCACCCACTTTAACGAAATTCGGGTCAAATGCGGGTGGGTCGGCCCAAACCCGCGGATGATCCGCCCGCATGCCCAGCCCTAGTTCAAACTACGCACCGCTAATTTCTGACCAATCACCGCCTCCTAGAGTCCTAGTTCATATTTCTCCGTTAAACGTCTTTTGTCCGGAGAGAGATGCTGATCCTCTCGTCCGTCCTTTAATCCACGTGTCGCCCCGACAGCTCTTTCGTGACACGCTCAACGTCTCTGACGTGGCGTTTAGGCGTGGTTTTCTTTGGGAGGAGGCGTGTTTCCGTCGATTGCCCGTTACGGTGACGTCCGTTTCCTTTGGCTACCCCGTCCGTCTCCGTTACAAATTGTGGTACTGGTATATTCGCTGGTTCAATTCCTTTTCATCTTCCTTCAAAAAAAAAAAAAAATCCTTTTCATCTTGATCTAGGGTAACCAGAGAAGCAAGGGAAGAAAAACAAAATCAAAGCCACGGTTTGAGAGCGAATCTCCCCGCTTTCTTTTATAGTTAGCAAATCCTCTCTCTTCACTTTTCTTCTCCACACCTTTTTCCTTTATTCTTCTTCCCCCCTCTCCTTTTTCTCTGTATTTTTTAATCCGTTCTTGTACGCTTCCTCTCTCTCTGTCTCATCTTCCAGTAAAAACACAAGTCCTCAGGTAATGTGGAAAATAAAAATTCCATCTCCGATTGCTTGCGTTCCTCCTTCATTTGGATTCAGTTTCGGGGTTGTGTTCTTTTGTCAGAAATCTGAAGGTTCGTCGGATGGATGATGCCCCAAATTGGGTAGTTCATTTCCATTGGCGAAATGAATCGTTATTTTTGTTGTTTTGTACTTAGTGTGGCATTTATGGTGGGAATGGGTCTCTAGCGATGCTCTGCTCTGCTCTTTGGAGCCATTTCAGGGATAAATTAGTTTCCGTGTTCGTTTTGCATTCGATTTTTATGACTTCTGCTGTGGTTGATGTCGTCTGCCAGTTATTGTTGGGTGTAATTTGATTTTGTCGCATCTGCCTTGATAGATTGGTAGGCTGGATCTCTGCAATATTGGGCGTTTCTGGTGTGAAGGGTCTGTTCAAGATCGAGTCTTTTCATTTGGGTTCTCTGTGATTTCCACGATCAGTTGTCTGTGATCTATGGAGCTAGCTTTGTGAAGCTTTACGTGGGTGATTTCTTAATGTTTGATTCCATCCCCATTTCGGTATGGGGTTACCATGTTAAGGTTCTTTGTTCTATTGTTGAGCTTTGTGTCTTGCAATTTTAATGGGGAATGTTTTTTCAGATTTTCTGTTTCATTGTAAGAAGCTGATTGAATGTTTATTAGAGCAGCAATGTCTAGATCTTGTTGTCCTAGTTACTTCTTTTTTCCCTGTTGCTAAACTTGTTACAATTCCACTGTGCTCGTATCTTTGCTTGCCAAGAGAGGGAATGAAATGGTAGTAACTTCAATTGTAGGGAACAAGGATATTTGCATTGGAAGATAAAGAACAATTTACCCTCTTTTTCTCCCCTTTTATTTTATCCAAATGTACGTATAGATCTTGTTGTCCTAGTTTCTTCCTATTTCCCTGTTGCTAAACTTGTTATGATTCCACTGTGCTCATATCTTTGCTTGCCAAGAGAGGGAATGAAATGGTAGTAACTTCAATTGTAGGGAGCAAGGATATGTGCATTGGAAGATAAAAGAACAATTTACCCTCTTTTTGTCCCCTTTTATTTTATCCAATTGTACGTGTAGAGAATTGAGGCTGAATGCTTTTAAGACTTAAATCCATCCTACTTCCTTTCATGTTGTCATTCCGGTGTGTTAACTTGTTCATTTCCATCTCCTTTTGCATATACCTATCATACTGACATGGGAATTGTTCGTGCAGTATCTGGAGGATGTGGCGAGGATGTTTCCATTATCAATGAACTTTCATGGGAGCTTGTCAATGGTTGCTGGAATTACTGTGTATTGATGACAGTGATCTTGACGAGAATGATAGTTTAAAGATTTTTTTTGAATCCTTATGTTTTAGAATGGAACTCTTCATCATTTTACTGGAAGATTCGTGACAGCGAGGAGAAATAATCAGTCATATTGGTTTATTGTTTAGGTGATTCATGTTATGCAGCCTCTGCTTTGCCCTGTAAATTATTCGCGGAAGGGTGTGTGATAGTTATAATTGCACTGTAGATTAGGTGTAAATATACGATTGTGAAGTGTTAGGGATAGGACTCTTAGATAAGTTCATAATAGGTAGATAAAATTGAGAAACTAGTTATGTCTCAAGGACAAAAGCAACCTGTACAAGGTTCTGCTCGGAAACTTTCACCTTCGACTTCTCAGAAAGATCTGTGGTTTATTGTACGAGAAGGGTCCTTGGCTGATGTAGATTCTGCTTTGGCACTGCTAAAGAAAAATGGGGGCAATATTAATTTACGAAATGCAATGGGCCTAACACCCCTTCATATTGCAACTTGGAGAAATCACATTCCCATTGTCAGGAGGCTGCTTGCTGCTGGTGCTGATCCTGATGCTAGGGTATGTTACTTCCCCTTTCCTTAGCTGCCTTCAGTTCCTCTGAGAACAAGGAAGTTCTCGACTATCTTATGTCATCTCATTACTTCAGTGATCGCATTTGAAATATAAAATGTACTTGTTAGCCTGGTTTGTCGTGAGCTATTTGGAGATGGTCCAGTTCTGTTGTCCTTCAAATGTCATATGCTGGAAATGGGTGTATAGCACTCAAGTGTTGCTCTGACCCTCCTCGGATGATTCTCCATAAAATCTATTTCAGGATGGAGAATCAGGATGGAGTAGTCTTCACAGGGCTCTGCATTTTGGTCATCTTGCAGTTGCAAATGTGCTCCTTCAGTCTGGAGCTTGTATTACTTTGGAAGACTCTAAATTCCGTACACCGGTTGATCTCTTGTCTGGACCTGTTGCTCAGGTTCTTGGAGATGAATGTAACTCGGGTACCATCCCCATATCATGACATGTGCTATGGATATTGTCATTATAATTAAAATTAGCCCCATTGCCTCTGGAGAATTGTTGAACCATTATTTCTCTCTTTTGTAGCCACTGAGGTGTATAGTTGGGGAAGTGGTGCCAATTATCAACTAGGAACCGGAAATTCGGACATACAAAAGCTGCCCTGCAAGGTTGATGCACTTCACGGGTCTGTAATTAGGCTGTTGTCTGCAGCAAAGTTTCATAGTATAGCCGTTAGTGACCGTGGAGAAGTCTATACATGGGGATTTGGAAGAGGGGGCAGACTTGGACATCCGGACTTTGATATCCATAGGTTAGTAACTGCTGGAAGTTGCAAACTATCATTATCATTGTCACACCCTTGATATCATTGTCTTCTGTTTCTTTTTCCATTTATTGAATCAATTCTTTTTTATTTTACGTGTGTAGTGGCCAAGCAGCTGTTATCACACCTCGTCAGGTGCTTTCTGGAATAGGCTGTCGCCGTGTAAGAGCAATTGCTGCAGCTAAACATCACACAGTTCTTGCAACAGAGGGTGGGGAAGTCTTCACCTGGGGATCTAACAGAGGTACACAATATGTTGCTCTCTGTATGCTGTGAGACATTTGGTTTTTGGACACCTGCCTTTTGTTTCCTGTATATTGCAACTATAATTCTCAATAACTTGTCTAAGCCACTAGCATAGTCAACATGTCCAGTGGTATAGTGTGGGGGGAACTATTTGACATGTGTGTTTAAACAATATTAATCGGAAGAGTAGTGGAGAAGTATATATTTCTCTGTTATATTCTGCCAGAATGAAGTGTAACATGCCATCTTCCAATAAAACTTCTACAGAAGGTCAGCTGGGTTACACTGTGGATACTCAACCGACACCTCGCAGAGTGAGTTCCATTAAGTCAAAGATCGTTGCTGTTGCGGCAGCAAACAAACACAGTGCTGTGGTTTCCGACTCTGGTGAAGTTTACACATGGGGTTGCAATAGGGATGGTCAGCTTGGTTATGGTACATCTAATTCGGCATCTAATTACACTCCAAGGATAGTTGAGTATCTGAAAGGGAAAGTTTTTACTGGAGTTACAGCAGCAAAATCTCATACCATTGTCTTACGGAATGATGGTGAGGTAATGTACCTTTGCCCGCTTACTTTTAGCTCCACTCAATGGTAGGGTCTAAAGCATAATGGTAATGCTGCTGCTTCTACTTTACTGCTGTATTTTGCAATTACCAGTAGATGGAGCCAATTTGTATGTCGTTGTGTTGTGTTCGGTTTCCTTGGCTGGCTAGCTCGCATCACATATCTTTTTACTTTTTAGGCATAATAACTAAAATTATCTTTAATATGTAATGATAGGTTTACACCTGGGGGCATCGATTTGTTACTCCAAGACGTGTTATTGTTTCACGAAATCTGAAGAAAAGTGGGGCTGCCCCTTTGAAGTTCCATCGCATGGAGCGGCTTCATGCAGTAGCAATTGCTGCTGGGGTGGTGCATAGTTTGGCCCTTATGGATGATGGTGCCCTGTTTTATTGGGTCTCTGCAGATCCTGATCTTATATGCCAGCAGGTATTCATTTTCAGATTTGGAGTTAAAAACTTCAACTTTACTTAAGAGTGAGTTCTGATTCCATCCTCCTGTTGCAGCTGCATTCACTCTCTGGGAAAAGTATTGTTAGTGTATCTGCTGGTAAGTACTGGGGTGCAGCAGTTACAGATACAGGTGATGTCTACACATGGGACAGTAAGCATGTCAAGGATAAATCACCAGTTCCGACTCGATTGCATGGTGTCAAAAGGGCCACTTCGGTTGTAGTTGGAGAAACTCATCTATTAGCTGTTAGCTCTCTCTATCATCCTACCTATCCCCCTAATGCTGACAAGATTCCTCAGAGACAGAAGTCGGAGAATGAGGATGAACTGGAAGAGCTCGAAGACTTCCTTTTTGACAATACTGAGCTGCATCATAAGCTATGTGTTGATGAAAATAATAAGAGTGCTTCAGAAAGGCCCGTGCCAAGTTTGAAATCTCTCTGTGAAAAGTCGGCAGCAGATAATTTAGTTGAGCCAAGAAATGCGATACAGATGCTTGAAATTGCCGACACTCTTGAGGCCAATGATCTGAAGAAGCACTGTGAGGTACATCCTTCTGTAGTTCTTATTCTATTTGCTAGTGTTTGACCTTGCGTTCTGGAAAGAGTCAAAGGAGGGTGTAGTTAAGGGGAGGAAAGTCCCCCACTATTACCTGATAGGGAGACCAGGTGCTGCATTGAGGGGGTGTGTAAGAGAACACTGTTTCAGTTGAAACTCAAATTGAGTAGCAAAATAGAAAAGCTACTTCTTTTAAAGAGATATCCCTTTGGTAACTTTCACCTCATTTCCACCCTTCCACTTTACCCTTCCCGAACAATATGATTACCCAACCACTTTCACCCTTTTCGAACGATCTTTTGCCTCAAATAATTACCTCCTCTCTATAATCACCTTTTCTTCCAGAACAGGGTAAATTGTGCATGGTTTGTAGTATTTATTCTGGAACTGGCTGATGCGCTTATTTCCTTTGTACTAGATTGAAGTTTAATTTTCCTTGGTTTTTGGTCATCACCTGCAGGACATTGCAATTCACAACCTGGACTATCTTCTGACCTTCTCATCACGTGCTTTTACTGCCACAACATTGGAAATCCTGGCTGGCCTGGAAACTCTCTTGGATCAAAGGTCATCCGAGCCATGGAGCTACCGGAGGCTTCCAACTCCAACAGCCTCGTTTTCAGTCGTTGTGAACAGTGAAGAGGATGATAGTGAGAGTGAGGCTATGAGAACCCGGGAAAAGTACACTAACAAACCTGTTCTTTTGGGACCTGGAGTGGAGTCTAGGCAAGACTCCTTTTCTCCATCCTATGCCCAAGGATGATCAGGAACACCTGAAACAAGTTCGTGCTCTGCGTAAGAAGTTGCAGCAGATTGAGATGCTGGAGGAAAAGCAACTTAAGGGCTATCAACTTGATAACCAGCAAATTGCAAAGCTCCAAACACGGTCTGTCATTGAGAGTTCGCTTGCTGAGCTTGGGTTTCCAGTGGAGATGGTAGATGCCAAGGCATCGGCTTCTGCTGCTTCATCTGATGTGATGAAGGGCAGTAACAAAAAGTTGAAGGCATCAAGAAAGCAAAATAGGAAAAGCAAGAACAAGGGTGAGGAAGATGAGATGAGATCAGGTCTTAATGGAAATAAGGTAGAGGTGGGGCCCATAATACCTCTTTTGGACGCTGAGATGTCTCCAGGCTCCATAAATAAGGTGAGTTTCACACTTTTGGTTACTAAGTATTGTTTGCTTGTCCTAATGGTAATGGTGAAGTGAATATTTAACACTGTCAAGTCTTCGTAACCACTCACATCTATACTGTTTGATAGGATGAAGAAGCAGTACGAGCGAAGGGTGTTGCTGAAATCCGTGTGCCTGATGCTATACTTGTTAAGACGGATATTGCAGATTTAGTAGGGAAGAGTAAGAGCACTTCTACCCTGGGATCCAAGAAGAAGAATCGGAGAGGTGGTCTTTCCTTGTTTCTGAGTGGTGCCCTTGATGAGGCTGCGGAAGAGGCTGCCCCTCCTCCACCACCTACCCCTAAAAATGAGGGGCCTGCGTGGGGTGGTGCTAAAATATCAAAAGGTCGTTCCTCACTTCGTGCAATTCAGGACGAGCAAAGTAAGACTCTGGGCAGCAATCCAAAGAACAATACTCTGGTTGAGGAGAGTAAGGGTGATGGAAAGGTATCCCTGAGCGCATTCATTTCTTCCAAACCTATACCTATGGCTCCACCCTCCACATCCCTTACTTCTGATGTCGACAAGGGCACCCCTCCCTGGGTTTCTGGGACTTCTCCTCTCATGTCTCGTCCATCTCTACGAGACATCCAGATGCAGCAGGTACTTCTGTTTTGGTATCGGCTTTCTATATAGTGGAAACATTATGCGGGGGTGGGTTTTGTATTAACATTTGGTTTCTCTCGCAGAAGGGTAAACAGCATCAAAACATTTGCCATAGTCCCAAGACCAGCACAACTGGGTTTGCAATCACCACGGGTCAGGGTTCCCCATTGGATTCTCCTGGGATGAACAAGTGGTTTAAGCCAGAGGTTGATGCACCGTCGTCTCTCAGGTCGATTCAGATCGAGGAGAAGGCAATGAAGGAGCTGAAGCGACTCTACAGCAATGTGAGGATAGTGAGGAATGCTGCATGATATATGCTCCATCTTCCCTGCATGAGTTAACTTTTCCTTTATCCTTTTAGTTTATTTTACCCATTTCCTTCTCTTAAGATCTTCTCATAGTTTGAAAAGGACGGATTTGACTGTACAGAGGATCAGAATTTGCAGATTTAGTCCTTATAATTTTCAAGGGTACTCGGTCAATCCCTCTTTGTTCTTTTTTGTTCCCTCTTGTCTTCCTCGAGTGTATTCAATATTCATAGCTCAGACTCGCAGAAATGGGGTATCAATTGTGAATTTGTGATCCCCACTTATTATTTTTATTTCCTTCTTAAATAAGGATTTGAAGCTTTTGTACATTCAAATTTCAATCGTTCTGTAAGCAACAACTAGTGAATCGTTTAATGAAAAATAATAAAGCTTAGCCTATGAAAGCTTCAGTTACAGATTAACGTTGATTGGTTGTACTCATTTTGAGTTTTGACCAAGTTCCTGGGTGTCTAAGCTCTTGGGGATTCACGGATTCCCTTGGTCACTGCCTCGTACTCGGCCAGGTTTGTTAGTTAAAGTTTCTTATTGGTGGCCGCATTGACAGAAATTTTCTCCTGCATTTCAATCTTCATTCGTCTTTCGTCTAAAATTGGCCCACGATCAGAATCGGCGGCAATTAGGGTGTGTTTGGATAGAATGATTTGGATTTTATATTTGTAATTATTTTGATTTCTAAATTTCAAATCATATGTTTGGATATTAATTACATTTTGTATTTTGATTTGTGCCAAATTCAAGAAGTGATTTCCAAATACATGTCTGTTGTATTACTTGTCAATTTCAAATACATTTCAACTAGTGATTTGAAATACCTCTTAACAAAAAATTGGACCTATTTGTAAAATATTAAAAGTTTAGGCACTATAGTGTGAGGCAAATTATATAAATATACCAAAATGTAATTTTATCATCAAAATTTCTGTACTTTTTGTAAAGTTTTAAAAGTTTAGGTACTAAACTGTAAGGAATAATAAATTTGGATACCGAACTGTAATTTATCAAAATTTGTAGGGGTTAAAGACACATTTGGTCACTGAGATTACAAAATCGGGACATGTTTAATCACTAGAAAAAGTTAATATCAAATTTGGTCACTACAATTACTAAAACTGGACACATTTAGTCACTCGCCGTTAGTCTCCGTCCAACTCCGTTAATGAAGTCCGTTAAGTGCTGATGTGGCAAACAGAATTGCCTAATCAGCCGGATATAACCCAACAAAAATAAAACCCGACCCGCCACGTCATTAAAACCAACCCAACCCATGACCCAACCCTTCTTCCTCCTTCCTCCCACCTCCCATCCATTTCGGATCAAAGGTTTGTTTGGTTGAGTCTCAGCCATTTTTCCCCCACTGCAAACATTAAGAGCAACCCCTAAATCAATCGACAAATTCAGCTTCGACCTATTGATTCAACCAAATCCCTAAATCTGTCTATTGCATCGCAGATTCAAATCTAAAGCCAGATTCACGATGAAGTCCTGAGCTTTCCCAAGAACAGATCGAAACCCAGAAACCAATTCTGTTCATGCTTCAAAGATTCGACAAACCCACGAAAAAATTGGACAAGAACTGTTGTCAAAGTAAAAAAGAGATGAGATTGGAAAACTCCGCACCTTGACCAGCTTGGAAATGGAGCTCAGAGATCGCCCGATTCTCCTCCCAGGAGAAAGAGAGAGACCCACCAAGAGACGGATCCGAAATGGATGTGAGAAAGGACTATATATATAGATAGAAAGACAGACAGAGCAAGCTGCTTCCGAACTTCAAAATTTTCGCGGCGGAGAAAAACAGAGTGTGAGGAAAACCCGAAAAGGGTGAAGATAGAAAGATCGGGGAAAAAGGGTAAGGAGATAATAGGCGCCGTCTACGACTCTCAAGCCAATTTATAGGGCAGGGAGAAAGGAGATGGTGGCGGCCGCTGGGGGGCGCGGTGGCGATGATTTAGAGGAGGTGGGAGGAGGAGGAGAGCGGCAGCGGCGGTTTTGGGCAAAGAAGGAGGTGGGAGGAAGGAGGAAGAAAGGTTGGGTGGGGTTGGGTCATGGGTTGGGTGGGGTTTAATGACGTGGGGGTTATAATGACGTGGCGGGTCGGATTTTATTTTTGTTGGGTTATATCCGACTGATTAGGCAATTCTGTTTGCCACATCAGCACTTAACGGACTTCATTAACGGAGTTGGACGGAGACTAACGGCGAGTGACTAAATCTGTCCAGTTTTAGTAATTGTAGTGACCAAATTTGATATTAACTTTTTCTAGTGACTAAGCATGTCCCGATTTTGTAATCTCAGTGATCAAATGTGTCTTTAACCCAAATTTGTAGTGAGTGACCAAAAGTTTAAAATTTAAATAAAAAATCATGAAATTTAAAATGCAAACAAAATACAAATGAGTATCTAAACAAGGAATTTGAATTACATGTATTTCACATACATGCATTTTAAAACCATACATTTCAAATACCTTACATTTGAAATACACCTATCCAAACTCATCCTTATAAACTTTGGGATACCAATGTTTACAAACTACACACAAACCGAACACTAAAATAGAAACCACTCATATCCACAAGAAAAAAAAGCCTTTTTGGCTAACGAATGAGCTGCTCTATTGATTTTGCCTGCCACAAAAAGCAATTGAAAAACAGAAAACAGTTGTCGGAGTTGGGATATCTCTTCAATAATAGCACCTACTTTCCCATCCCGAATTTCCCGATTCGTAATTTTGGAAATGTTGGGACAATCATTAAAGCATATGGGCCTCCGAGCCCATGACCACTAAAAAGCCCAATAAAGCGAACAAGCCCAATCCAGAGGATTAAGAGGCGGTCTATGGGTCGCACCTAATAAGACCGCCCAGCATACAACGGAAACAAAGCAGGACGCCCGACAGAGGATATAGTCAACGTCCTGACAACAAGGTACGAATACTGAACAAAGTACGGATCTGACCAAGCATTTATGAGAAGTCAGAGGCGGTTGAGGACCGCCCGACACAGCGTCAGGCTGCCCGACATAACGTAACTTGTCCTCACTCCTAGACCCAACTAGTATAAAATACCCATCAACGGATCCAATTTATGGTAACTTCTATCTACCCATTTCTCTCTCTTATTCACTTTATCCACTTCTCTCACTAACTTAGGCATCGGAGGAGGTCCCAGGGCTCCCCTGAGGAACTTTGTTGCAGGACTTCGAAGGTCGCCTCATCATTCCTTCCAAGACCGCACGGAGTCAGTGAGCTTCCACAAACCGCCCGGTGGTACTTCCAGGCATAAAACATTTTTTGGCGCCCACCGGGGGCACACTACTCGTCACCGGAAACAGATGGGGGACAACTTTTGAAACCCCGCTCAAGGGTATGACCGAGAACAACACCCTCAGAGGTCTATCGCCGAGAGTGAGATGAATCGGAGCTTGAGGAGGTGGTCAAAAAGCCAAGGCATACAAATTGCAAGCATGCAAGATAGCCTGTCGCAAACTCCTCCAGCTACTGGAAGACAAGAGAAGACCCGCCCGAGGGGTCGAAGGGAAGAACCGGAGAAGGAAAAGCTAAAAGGCCGCCCTGATCCTCGATAGCCCTGCTCGGACAGAAGGCGGGGGACATGAGGCAGACGAAGCCGATCTGGGTTTCCCTCGAGGAACACTTACGGTCGACTTACGGGAAACACAAAAGTCTCCAACGTCCCTTCAAAACCCGGCTCTCTAAGGAGCTGTTCAAGACCCCAGTACCGCCAAATTTCTCCTCCCTTGGACTACCCGCGTATAACGGGACCTCAGATCCCGCCGACCACCTTTGTGCCTTCCTGTTAAAAATGCAACTCATCAACGCCACAGACTCTGATTTGTGCGGCGCGTTTCCCGTCACCTTCAGCGGTCAGTGCCGGACGTGGTATACATCCCTCCCGGAAGGGGTGATAGAAAACTTCGAACAATTCGCGATGCTTTTCTCCACAAAGTTCGCGTCCCAACGCGGCGCTAAACTCACGGTCTCGGCACTCATAAATTGCAGACAAAAAGAAAGAGGAGTCCCCTTGCGGTAGGTTCTACGACCGGTGGAACGCGATCGCTTGCGAAAATCGACGGGATCTCTTCAGTCGTAGCGCCGGAAACCTCAGGATATTCAACGACCAGCATCGGGCTCAAGAGGACGCTGATAAAAAAGGAAGCCACGTTAACGTCATGGTCAGACTTAGACCAATTGGTAAGAAGAGCTATCTTGCTTGAAGAAGCTCTCGCCACCGATGATAGAAGCCATCAGGGGGCGATCCCGAACGAACCCACAATGAGCGGTCTGACGCTCGACGAGGGAATGCGGTCTCCTGAACGAAATCGTATCGCAACCGGTACACCGACCGTGATAGTAAAAGAGAGGTCTATTCCACCGAACGAGAAAGAGTAAGAGAAAGACGAAGGAGCGGGATGAAAACCGGAAGCATCCTCCGGACAGGAACCACAAGAAGGAAAAAAGTGGTGCGACTGGGCACCAAATGGCGACTCATGACACCACGGAGTGCGAGAGTTCAAAGCCAGCTTGAAGTACTTAGGCTCCGGGAGATCTACGTAAACCGCCTCGAAACACGACGAAAATCATCGGGGCAACTCTCAGGAGGGAGGGAAGATTCCCTCAGCCCGGAGGAAGACAAACCAAGAAGAGCTCGTAAAGAAAGGTCCAGATCGCCCACAAGGAACAAGATCATCTTCAGCCCAGAGGCAATCTCCTGCATATCGACCCCCAAGAGGAGAAGACGATGGCATGGAGATCATTACGATCGCAGGGGTAGGAAGCGGCCCAGAACAGAGGCCGACCGCCTGAGCCACTGCTTAAGCGTCCAACGCCGGGTGCCGTCGGACGTCACCTTCCTACCCTCAGAGCTAGCTAAGAGGAGAACTCAGAAGACCCCTTAGTCATCTCGATTCCGAACCGACAAGTTCAAAGTCACGAGAAGATCTCGTCGACAATGGGAGCTCCGCCGATATCCATCTTCTACTCAGCGCTCCGAGGCATGAAGAAGAGTATCCAAGACCTCAACCCCTCCAACACCAGCTTAGTGGGGTTTTCGGGAACGAAGGTCCGTGTCCTTGGGTCAATCACCTTCAAGGTCACCATAGGCGAAGGAGTACAATCCCAAAACCAAGCAGGTGGAGTTCCACGTGGCGGATTGTCCTTCGGTGTACAATGCCATTCTGGGACGTGGTTTCCTGGTCTCATTCGAGGCTGGTTGCCTCCACATGCCATCAATGCTGAAATTTCCAAGTGGAGGGCAGACAGGGACGCGTCCGAGGCAACGCGAAAGAGGCAACAGGAGTGCTATCAAGCGACCAATTGAAGCTCCTGGTAAGGTCGACCTCGTCGACGCCAGAGACAGACGTTTACCTCGACCTGAAAGCCGTAGAAGGCGATATTGCGGTTCCCCTAAACGAAGAGCAACCGGACAAGACCGTCCCGCATCTCGCACATTTGGCGCGCCGATAGAAGCCTAGAAGCTATTAACACTCCTCTAAGAGTACCAAGACCTCTTTGCTTGGGGTCCGGAAGACATGCCCGGCGTCCCCCGAAAGGTCTCAGAGCACCACCTCTCCGTCAAGAAAGCAAAGCACGGCCGATACATCAACGGAGAGAAGCACCTATCCGTTGAAACAAATGGGCTCTCGAAGAGGAGGTGCGAAGAACTGCTCAAAGCGGGGGTTCACAGAGAGGTAAAGGTACCCCACTTGGCTTTTCAACCCAGTCTTTGTACGTAAGGCGGGGGTGCACCATGGAGAATGTGTATCGACTTCACCAGCCTCAATGCGCCTGCCCCCAAGATGCGTATCCCCTCTCCACGCATCGACCAACTGATCGATGGGAACGCCAACCACGAAGCGCTCAGCTTCCTTGACATGTTTTTGGGGTACCACCAAATCAAGATGGCGGAAGCCGACCAAGAAGCAACCGCCTTCATGACCCCGATGGGCAACTTCTGCTATGTGGTCATGCCCTTCGGACTCAAGAACGCAGGGGCAACATATCAACGAATGGTGGATGCGGTCTTCAAAGATCAAATGGGAAGAAATGTGGAAGCCTACGTTGATGATGTGCTAGTCAAGAGCAAAAAAGCTAGCGACCACCTCTCTGACCTGCGGGAGACCTTCGAAACCATGAGACAGAAGAATCTGAGGCTCAACCCGCTCAAATGCGTCTTCGGGGCTGAAGCGGGAAAATTCCTTGGCTTTATGATCACGAAGCGGGGAATAGAAGCCAATCCGAAACAGATCGAGGCGATCCGCAACCTGAAGCCTCCGAAGACGATCAAGGAAATCCAAGCGTTCAATGGCAAGATGGCCGCATTAGGAAGATTCATTCCGCGGTCTGCAGACAAGTGCTCCCCTTTCTTCCAAATGCTGAAGAAGTCAGCCTCAAGACTTCAGTGGGGGGCAGAATGTGACAAAGCCTTCGCTCTACTGACAAGCCAACTCAGCTCTCCCCCAATCTTAAGCGCCCCAGTAGGTGGTGAGCGGCTTTATCTCTACCTCGCGGTGTCGGAACAGCGCAGTGAGGTCCGCCTTAGTACGAAGAGCACAAGACGGCTCCGACCAGCCGTCTACTACGTGAGCAAAGCGCTCCTACCCGCCGAGACAAGATACATGCCGGTCGAAAAAGCGGTCCTCGCCATCGCCTCGGCGGCCAGAAAACTAAGACCATATTTCCAGGGGCATCCCATCACGGTGTTAACCAATTGCCTCTCAAAAGCGTCATGCGGGGCATGGACGCATCGGGAAGACTGACAAAGTGGGCGGTCGAACTCAGCGAGTATGACATTGAATACGCTCCAAGACCAGCCATCAAGGGCCAAGTCCTGGCCGATTTCATCGCCGAAGGCTTCTTATCATCTCCCTCCCTCAGATGAGTGCAACCAGATCTGGCGTCTGCACGTTGACGGAGCAGCAGGAAAAACCGCCTCGGGGGCAGGGTAGTATAGAGTCGCCCGACGGAGCCATCCATGAAATCTCTCTACGGTTTAAAGACATCAAGACCAACAACGCTGCAGAATACGAAGCCCTCATCAATGGGCTTGCGGTGCTCACCAATCTGGGCGCATCCGACGTCCATATCTACTCTGATTCCCTCCTGGTGGTTCAACAAGTACATGAGGCATTCGAAATCAAGGATGAGGCGCTAGCCGTCCTAGCTGGCAAGGTCAAGAGAGCGCCCTAGCACAGTTAAGCTCCTGGAAGCTCGAGCATGTTCGAAGGGACGACAACCAGCATGCCGATGCGCTCTCCAAGCTGGCAACCGCTATGGACTTCGAGGGCGACCGTCACGTCACGGTTACTAAAGAAGAAGACCTCCCAGGAGAAGTCATGGCAATAGGAGACGCATCAGACTGGAGAACGCCCCTATTCCAGTACTTGGAACATGATGTCACCCCACAGCACCAGTGAGCGGAAAGCGCTCAAACGAAAGGCGGTAAGGTACACCATCATAGACGGGCAACTTTGCAAAAGATCATTCTCCGGCGCCTACCTGAAGTGCCTCGGTCCAGAAGAAGAAAAGTGGACGCTTTGGGCAATTCATGAGGGAACGTGCGCGACTCATGCGGGTCCCAGGTCGCTCGAGAGAACGGTCCTCCTGCAAGGGTACTATTGGCCCACGGTCAAAAAGATGCTTCAGACATCGTTCGAAAATGCATGCGTGCCAAATCCACGCCTCCAAACATCACCTGCCTAGCTCTGAGCTACAAAGTGTCGTGGGACCCTGGCCGTTCGCTAGATGGGGTCTCGATCTTCTTGGTCCTTTTCCCACGGCTCCGTTGGGTAAGAAGTATTTGGTGGTGGCGGTGGATTACTTCACCAAATGGATAGAGGCCGAACCGCTGGAAACGATCACGAGTGCCCGAGTGCAGAAATTCGTGTTCAACAATATCATGATCCGCTTTGGCATCCCGCAGTCAATCGTCACCGACCACGGTACTCAATTCGACTGCAGGCCGTTCGAAAATTTCTGTGCTAGAAATCGCATCACATGCACAATGGCCTCCGTGGCATATCCACAGACGAACGGCCAAGCTGAAGCATCCAACAAGCTGATCCTACAAGGGCTGAAGAGGCGTCTAAAGGACGCCAAAGGGGCATGGGTAAGCGAACTCCCGCATATCATGTGGGCGCACCGTACGACCCACAAGACCGCTACGGGCGAAACCCCATTTGCTCTGACATATGGTTCTGAAGCGGTCGCCCCCGAGGAGCTGAATCTTCCCTCCCTTCGTGTCCAAGCATACGACCCGGAGTCTAACCACCAGAAGCTCTTGGAGCAGTTGGACATGGTTGAGTCCCGCCGAGATGCGGCTCTGGAACGCATCCTCAGCGAAAAGGCAAAAGTGGCCGCCTCTTTCAACAAGAGAGTGAAGCCACGCCCCCTTGAGGAAGGAGATATGGTGCTCAAAAGAGATTTCCAGAAGAAAGACGAGCACGGAAAACTGGCCGCCACCTGGGAAGGCCCGTTCCTCATCGGAGAAAAAACAGGTCCCAACACCTTCAGACTCGCCACCATGGAAGGCGACCCCGTCTCCAAAACTTGGAACGGAATGCATCTAAGGAAGTATTATTCAGAGGCGGTCTAAAGCCCCTTGTATGACTGATAGGACATTTTAGTGGTATGGGCAGTCTCCCCCCACTCGTAATCATGTAATAGTCGCCATCTGGTGGCTACTTTAGCTCACATCTAGTTAGTGGTCAAGGAACACTCCTTCCACTTGCGACAGTGTATTGGTCGCTATCAAGTGACCGCTTTTTCCCAAAGTAATACACTTGCATTTTGCACAACTGATCAAGTAATAGACGACATCCGGTGACTACTTGAACAACTCATGCAAAGGGGCAACACACGGCCTCTAGCTGCATGTCTTTCCCTCCCAACGCGCGCGACCCGTCGCCATCCACAAGCAAGTAATTATCAATACTATCCACAAGCCTACGACCACCAAACACAAACAGGAAACCAACAACTTTCTTGTTAAAAAACCGCTGACCTTGGAAGTAGCACTCTCGGAGCCTCCTTCTCACAAGGCGACCCTTAAGAGCAAAGACTACTACGCACCCGTCCACGGGCCACTAAAAATAACACAAGTCAGAAAATGCTATCACATAACGCCGCCCCAACGCGGTCTAGCAAATATGTTTTTCAGCAAAGAAAACAGAAATCCGCCACATGCGGTCAAAATAACATGTTCACACAACGAAAAGTGAAAATGCCGTGCCAAAGATTGTTCTGACAATGAAGAAAAAACTAAGGGGAAATCAAATTCCCGGTGATCCCCCGCTCGCGGCATCACCACCCTCGGCGGTTTCTTCCTCCCCATCCGCTGCTTCCCCTTCTTCTTCTTCTTCTTCCTCTTCTTCATCACTTGCTTCGGAGTTCACATCCGCATCAGTCCAACCGCCAACCGCATCCCAAACCAGGTTTGCGTCCCAAGCCACATCGGGAGCCTCTTAGCGGAATAAGTGGCGAATGGCGGCCACGACATCGCCAACAATCTTCTTATATTTGGCTTTATCCAAAGTTTCGAACTCAGCCGACGCCACATAAGCAGGACCCGCTTCAGCATGAACAGCGGCCACCTCCGCTTCGTGGCTCTCCACAAGGGCGGTCTTCTCCAGCTTGAGGTCGGCCACCTCCTTGTTCAGAGACTCTTGTTCCTCCAACAAAGTCTTCTCGATCTCCTTTGATTGCTGAAGCTTTGCTAAAAGTCCATCCCTCTCCTTGAGAACCGCCTGATGCGCTGCCTTCTCCGCTGCCAACTCATCTCTCTGCTTTGCCAACTTTTCCTTAAAACCGCGCTCCAGCTCTGACCGCACTCCGCCTTCAGCGTTGCCCGCTCCTCATGGAGGCTCTTCTTCAGCTTAGCAATCTCGACTGTGTTCTCGTCCACGGTCTTCGACAGGCGGTCATTCAGCATGATGATCTGCGAGAACCCGATCTGAGCCTGAAAAGCGAAACGTCGGCGTCAGTAACCAAGATATAACTTATCCAAAGCACTGGCTAACAGATACTCAACCATACTCACTGAGAAGAAAAACTGAGAAGCAATCCCCGCCAACCGTCGATTGCATCCTTCCGAGGAGGAGGTGTACTCCGAAGGCATGACCAGGCGGTCACTAACGGTATGCAAAGCCAGCTCGGCGGCCTCAGTGTCAGTAGCGGCCAAAGGAGAGACTTCCACGGGCTGTGTCTGGTCGGACTTCTGAGCGGCCTTTCCCACGATGAGCTCCCGATTTGGTTGGAGACGCTCCTACCCTCCCACGCTTGGCAGCCGCAGCGGAGGTAGGCGGCTCTTGCGGTCTCTTTCCAGCGGCTCTTGTCACTAGAACAGAAGAAGAAGTCCCCTCGACCGCCATGCTTGGGGCCACTGTTGGAGCGGTCGGAGGAACAGCGCGGTCAACAATCGTATCCGGTGAGGAAGCGGCCTCCGTCCTCATCTTCACTACCTTCTTCTTTGCTTTAGGGCGATTGGCGGCAGCAAGATCCCGCAGCCCTGCAAAAAGAAAGCATAAGTAAAACGACATGAGAAGGGGGAACGCATAAACAATCAGGAAATTCATCACTAACCATAAAAACTACGAACGTGCTGGTACGCACTCTCCGGGCCGCTGTGTCGCACCCGTAATTGAAAACCCTCAACGATGCGGCTCACGTGATCCTTCACCGATTGGGGAAATCGGGTGGACGCACACCACGCGTCCTTGGTACCAACCGCATACCCAGTCAGCGGCTCCGAATCCCCGTCATACCATTTCCACGATGGTCGGGCAAAAAAGAACTCCCTGTACCAAGGTGAATCCAACTTGGGCGACCCTTTGATAAACCCAACGTAAGCTTCCCGCCTCCCAATCGACCAGCATTTAGACGAATCATGAATATTGTAAATCATTCGAAAGGCATCAAAAGACGGTTCTTCTTTAAGGCGGTCACACGCAAGCCGATACATCACCGAATGAAAAATAATGGTCGGTGAAAGCCGCCCCAATGTGCAACCGAGCAAATGCAATGTCTTGGTCAGAATAGGGTCCAAAGGAAACCGTAGACCAAGCTTTACCTGCTCCACATGTATGGGAATCCACCCAACCGGACAAGACCCGGAGAGGCTCGCTTCTCAGGGCGCAGCGTACTGCCAATCAGAAGGGAGATTAAGCGACCTCAGGCAAAAAAGCACTTGCTCGGGCTTGAAGACCATCTTGTGCTTCGGTCCAATAGCAAACACGTCGGCGGGAACCGGTTGACCGCCCCACATACCCTCATGACGAAGAACAGTATACACAGAGTCTTTCGCGGCAATGGGAAGCGGTTCCGATCCTGCGGGTTCCACTATTTCTAACGAGGAGGATGTACTAAGATGTGCCTCTGAGCGCACACCCTCACTGTCGACCGTCTCATCCTCATCCAGTGACAAACTATCTAAATCTACCCGACCAAAATCACCCATGTTATCCCCCAACCGCGGATGAAGTGGCAATACCCCCAGTTGGTACAGGGCGGATGTTAGCAATAGAGTTATCTAAATCTAAATCAACTCCGACAAGACAATCGCGCAATTCAAAACCACTCCCAACGTATAATTCTAGCTCGGATAAATCCCACACGCACTCAGAGGCGGTTCGAGTGGGAGAAGAGCGGGTCATACCTTGGGAAAAAGAGGCGGCTCCTCCAGAGGGTCCCGCCTTCTTTCTCAAAGGAGCGGAAGGCGACAAGGGAACCCTCGTAGCGGCCTGGTTCTTCTCGGGGACCGCCTCGGAGGTCGCATGCATGAGGGGGGCCTCGACGGTGGCGGCGGCGGCGTCGCTTCCGGCCGCGGCGGAGGGAGTGCGATCGTCGCTAGACATCTTCAAACGCCGCCGAAACAGACACCAAACCCGCCGACCGAAATTCGAACCAGCAAGCGCCGACCAAAGGGCGCGATCGCGCGAAAATCGAGAAAGAATAGCGAAGTCAGAGGAAAGAAGAAGAAGAAACCGAACAACAAAACACAAAGGAGTCAAAGAACTTACCTGAGGTAGCTCGAGTTTATAAAGCTCGACCAAGGGGAGAGCTCCAACTCTGTCGGAGAAGAAGAGGGGAAGGAGACGAGCAGTTTTCCAAAAGAGGAAGCAAAAATGGCGGAAAAGGCTCTCCCAGGGCCATTTAAATGAAAGAAAAAGGTTCCCAAACCGAGGATGACGTTTCGCCTCCTCGCGTCAGAGCGCTACTCTCGAGGTGCAGCGCGTGGCACTCACCCAGTCACTCGAAGAGGCGCGCACGCCATAAAACCGCCCCTCAGGTGATCCGACTCCACGCACGCACGACCAGGGGCAAGTGGGCGGCCATGGACAAGGCGACCCAGAACCGCTTAATGATACAAAGGCAGTCAGTTAGCCGCGCGAACCTAAAGCCTCTCACGCCTAAGGGGCAAATGTTGGGACAATCATTAAAGCATATGGGCCTCCGAGCCCATGACCACTAAAAAGCCCAATAAAGCGAACAAGCCCAATCCAGAGGATTAAGAGGCGGTCTATGGGTCGCACCTAATAAGACCGCCCAGCATACAACGGAAACAAAGCAGGACGCCCGACAGAGGATATAGTCAACGTCCTGACAACAAGGTACGAATACTGAACAAAGTACGGATCTGACCAAGCATTTATGAGAAGTCAGAGGCGGTTGAGGACCGCCCGACATAGCGTCAGGCCGCCCGACATAACGTAACTTGTCCTCACTCCTAGGCCCAACTAGTATAAATACCCATCAACGGATCACATTTATGGTAACTTCTATCTACCCCATTCTCTCTCTTATTCACTTTATCCACTTCTCTCACTAACTTAGGCATCGGAGGAGGTCCCAAGGCTCCCCTGAGGACCTTTGTTGCAGGACTTCGAAGGTCGCCTCATCATCCTTCCAAGACCGCACGGAGTCAGTGAGCTTCACAAACTGCCCGGTACTTTCCAGGCATAAACAGGAAATAACAACCTTAGCATCGCCCAGAAAAGTGACTTTAGCGAGACCCTTTAGAGAGCACCACCAAATCGCATCCCGAAAGGCCATTAATTCACTCAGATATGGATTCGTCAAACCTGCATAAACAAATCCTTGCATAAAAAGTACAGTACATTCATAGTCCTGCATAACAATCCCACCTGATTTAGTAGAACCCGATCTAACCACCGCATCGACAAAGCAAACATAAGGAGTATTCAAGCCCACCTCTATCAATTGACCAACTTCATTTGGCATCTCCTCACACCGAGATCCGGTAAATCTACCCATTCTCTGACCTGACTATGATACTGACGAAGCAATGTACTTATATTATACTGCAAATGATAAAAAAAGAGGTTGCTAATTATCGCCCTATATTTTACTGTAATCGCCCTAACTTACAAATAAAAATTACTACTTTAGCCTTTTCTTTTTTTGTTATTAAAAAATATTTTAATTTTAACAAACAACGCATAAACAAATTGCTGACCGTTGGAAACATTACTCCACCGTTTCCCGTTCCGGGAACGAGGGCGATTTCAACCCCCGCCAAACTGAACTGCTTATCGTTCTTCTCCCCGGTAAATTGGAGGGCTCATTGTTAAACATGCAAACTATATGATTTTTGTATATATTTAGTTTTTTACTAGAGTATATATTCAGTTTTTGAATATATATATTTAGTTGCTCAACGTAATGAGACTCCGGAATGTACTGCATCCGGTACTTGGCGGCGGCTATTGCTGCGATTGGTCCTACCGTATTGGCTACGAGTACTGCCTCCGAAACACGATCGGTTCGGTTTTGGTCTGGACCGGCGGGAGATCGGGGATCGATGAGACGCTCGTGATCGAGAGGTTCGCGGGGCGGCAACCGATGAGGTGGAGCAGTACGGCAACGACGAGACGACCAGGGCAGGCGAACCCGGATCCGATGCCGAAACGCTGTCGTTGAAGACGGGCTTGCTCCTTAGCCTCTTCTCTCCCCGCGGCTGATTCTCCAACCCCAAGAAGTAATCGGGCATCTTGGAGATGATGAACGGTGAATCGGAGAAGAAGCCGAATCTCAAAAGTTTGTAATGGCCGCCACCAGGTATACGCCAGTCTCCTTGCGAGTTGTATTGATGCGAGGAAGGAGATAGGGGTTGTTTGGTTTTGTTAATTTTCTATTTGGTTCTTTAAGGATATTTAAGTAATTTTTCACTTTTAAGTTAGGGCGATAAACTAAATTCGGGCGAGGTTTAGCCATTCAGTAAAAAAACAACCCAATTTCTAGATTTCCAGATTTGCCACAGTAATGCAACAATCTGCATAATCCTCTTTGGATCCGCATTCCGCTCTATAATACGTCTAAAAACTAAGGCATATTCAACCCTTCAAAACCTTGTCGCACCTCATGCAAGCCACTTCCAACGCACAATTCTTCCACCACTTTGCTGTATAGGAATAAATGTTCTCAAGACTCTAGAGGACCCCAGCAGATAGGAGATCGAAGTGGAACCACTCCTCCCTTCTCCATCAAAGCTTCCATATTCGGTAGAATACGACTCATTATTGCCAGAGAAAAAACTTAAGCTTCGGAGGAATTGGAACAACACTATGATACCCAGACTTTACCGAATAGGTACCATCCGAATCCTACAACCAAATGAGTTTATCCCTAACTGCAAGCCTCGAAACAAGAATATTCAGGATCCGTCGTTTCACCTCAATCAGAAAACGATGATCTAAACACTACTCACACCAACTTCCTTCACCTGACAATAATAGATCACTAACCATTGAAGCTACAAACAAGGGAGTTGAAGCCAAAATCGACAAATCCGTCCCTACATACTCCGGTACCCATGAATCCCCTTGAACTCAGATCTGATCACCTAAACCCACCTACCACCATAACTCCTTTTTTAGCAAATCACGTCCGCATATAATTCTCCTTTTTCTCTCTCCTCTCTATGGACGTTCTCCCTCACTTGGTTTTTTATGAACCCTGGCCATGTTCTAGCTTTGTATGTTAAGAATTATGTTTGAATAATTCTTATGCTTGATTAAACGCTTGATTACATATTGAATTAATGTATTATCATAAAATTGTGTGGCTATTGATCATATTCCCGAGTTGTGGCTATTAACATGAGGTAGAGTACATCCAATTAGGTTGATTAGAGAACTTTTCAATTATTCATAGAGGGACAATTGATCGAGTGTGATATTGGACTATAATGTCGTATTGGATCAATATCCTTTAGTGGGAGCCGAATTGCAAGCCCTAGGTGTTCTATTTTGCTCGATGTGGAAACGCTCCCTCTAGATATTTCATCCTAAGTGAGTTTGGATAACTCTAATAGGGAGTTCAAGTGGGTTTTGGACTCTCCGCCGTATAAATCTTGAGTGGACAAGCTAGGAACATCAACATCGATCCGATTGAGAGAGTAGTTTAGAGTGAGTCACTGATCGAGCTTTGGGGCGTCATGGAGTGACCAATGCAAAGTTCAATCTTTGTCCTTCGGGGAAGCGAGACAGGGGTTACTCAATGGAATTTTTCAAGTAGATGGTCACATTGAGGGCGAGAACTACCCCAAATGGCTCTGCGTGGTTCCGTCTCCTCCGTGTGGAGTTGAAACTGCCTATTTTCCATCTCCGTCGTTTGAATTATGACTTGAAGTGAATGGTTGTTATTTACTTTGAAATTTTCTTAAGTATAAGTTATTGTTAAAGTTTAAGAAACAAGTTCTTTTAAAGAAATAATTCACCTTCAAGAAGGTGAAATCGTTTTAAGAGTGTTAAGTCACTAGCGCCAGTCCGTTGCCATTTGAGATATTGAGATAGAGCAGCAGTTATGTTCTTGAGACTTTTAAGATGAGCAGCAGTTATGCTCTTTAGATATTTTAAGATGAGCAGCAGATATGCTCTTGAGAATCGTGGAAGAAGAGCCTTCCACGATAAGTTTAAGTTTAAGGAAAGCCGTGATGGCTTCTCATACGTATGAGTTGAAAACCGAACTAGCTAGTGATGGATCCCCGTGTCAGTCAAAAATTTAAGTGGAGATTTGAGCTTTAAGGATACAGTTTTAAGAGTTAAGGCTTTGAATGGTGGAAGTACAAAACAACTTTCACTAAGTTAAGTAAAGTGATAAAGTATTAATAAGATGTTAAACGTAAGGGCGTAGACTGACCCCATCTCACTCACCATTTTGAAGAGCTAGAGGAGCAGTTAGTGAGCAGCGAGTTCGAGGGCAGCCAGCTAGAGGAGAGCAGCATAAGAGTCACGGAGGATGCTTAGTCAAGGTTTTCAGTAGCAATGACATTAGAGAGATTATTAGTTATTTACATTTATGATTATGAGTATAGACTGGAGATCATGTTGAGATTTTAAGTATTGAGTTTGCCCATGTGTTAGGGTGTTGCTTTAAACTCCAAGTGTGTGTTTTCAGTATTTTATTTATGAAAATTCTTCTCGTTGCAATTTAAGATTGGAATATTTTTATTTATCAAGGGCATTTTAGTAAAAGTAGTATCCCCGGGTTAGGGTGCTACATTTTGGTATCAGAGCCAAATTCATTTTAGTGGCAAACGTGAACTTGTTAAGTAATTCTAGTGACTAAACTTGCAATTTAGCCCGAATTTTAATGTATCAATTTGACTCAATTGTCTTGTTTTAAGATAATTGGCCCAGATTGACTCGTTTGGTAGTAGAAAATTTGAATGAAACAATTTGGCTTGAGGAATCCTGGATTGACTCGTTTTGCTGTAATTATAATTGCCAGGGGTGGTGCAGGTAATTCGAATTGACTCGTTTTATAAAACGAGACAATTGGCTAAATTGTTTCGTTTTGCAATTGATCTATCCAAACGACCCTTTAATTTTAATCGACTGAGATCTGGATTTTAGGCGCATTATGGTGAAACATAATATATGATCGGACATGAGTTGCTCTTGTTTGATAGGGTGGGAATGTCTTTAGAGATTGTAAATAGTCCTCTAAAAAGGTTGTATATATCATAGTTAGTAAAATACGGTACGGGAAAGTTACGGATATAATACGTACGGGTACTTTACTTCATCTCTAAGCAAATGTTACGTTTAATAGTACGTTAATAGTCATAAATATATAAAATAAATTATTTTTCAAAATAAATAAATATATAAATAATAGTAAAGTTAACAATTTAATTCATTAAATACGGATATAAAACGTGTTATACGGATTTTATACGTGTTTAGTACGGGAGCCACCAAATGAACGGACAAAAATGAAACGGCTTGACAAAAATACGAATACGGAAGTTTTAAACGGATAAAGTACGTACGGGTACATATACGTGTATTAAACGGAGTATTTACTAACTATGGTATATATGTTACTTTTATTCAATCTGGTAAGGACATCTTTAAAATTGACTAATCCTGAGGGAGTTGTGAGATTCACAACCCAATTTGTAGCCATTGATACGTTCTCTCTCTTATTTCTCTCTTCTTTTTTTAAATCAATGGTTAAGATTAAACAAAGGCAATTTTGGAATGGAAAACCTACCACGTGTGATCCATTTCCATTTTCCATATAAATACTCTTCATTGACAAAAAAAAATCAGAGTCCCCTCATTCCCTTCGCCTCCCTCCTCCTCTCCTCTCACATATCTCTAACAAAAAACCCTAACCGTTAAAGAGCTTCATCATCGACATCCATCATGGTCGTCGTCGCCGCCTTCCTCCCTCTGCCCTCCTCACTCCGACGCTGTCACCTGCCGCCCCCTGCAAGGTCGCGCTGCACTTATCGCCCCCGCTGCCCTCGTCGCCCCTGCTGCGCCCGTTGCCGTCTTTACACCACCGCGGCCGCCTCAGCCTCTCCCTTCCTCCGCCTCCCACTACCTCACGTCTTCACGGCGCTGCCACGAGGTCACCGCCTCTTCCTTGCCTTTCTCTTTCCTCATCTCCTAATTTCTTTTCCAGATCTGTAATTTTTCAAATTCCAGATCTGGTTTTTTGTGTTAGTCTCTAGTTGTACGCTACCGGTGGTACTGGTACGCTACCACTACTACTAGTAGCGTACCAGTACCACTGATAGTGTACTACTAGACGAAAATCACTACCACTAGCGCACTCACGAAGTGATACTTTTTTGCAGGTGGCCGGCGTAAGCCTGATTGAAGGATTTCACCGGAAAAAAGTCTGCCTATCGGAGAAAGTTTGGCGGTCAGAGAAGAGAGGCTGCTGGAAAAAGTAGAGAGAGATATATATGTGTATTAATTGTAGGTTTTTAAAAAAAAAGCATGTATTTAATATGGGTTTTTAATTTTCAATGTGTAATTAATACAAAAAATTAATTAATAAATTTGTTTTTTTGTCATACCCAAATTGCCCTTGGTTGTGAATCTCAGAATCCCCTCAAGGGTTGTCACTGTATTCCATCCCCTTCCCTCATCACGTGATTGGTATCTCACATGTAAACTTTAAAGCTATAACATATTTGTCATTGCTTTATTAAATTTTGATTGCGAGAAAGCACACTTAATCAAGCTTCATTCAACCGACCTAAATCTAGGGATCCAAGTTTGCACATACAAGCCTACCTAAAATTACTATTCATGTAACATCTATTGAGGATGTATTTGTCTATCAACTGTAATATGGTGAGACAACTTTCGTAGCTAGGTTTATCATTGGGGATATTAAAGGCCTAGAGCCTCATGTAGCCGAAAATATAACTCGAACATACATAGACTTTGTTTTTGCTGTGATAGTGAAACCCTACCTAGAGCGCAACCTCTCTATGGACTAGTTTCGATTCTCCGGAAAACCACGTAAATTTTCGTTTTGTTTAATTTCCGCAATCACCCAATTTTACATGGTATCCTAGCAGTAATCAATTCATATCCGTGAGTTGTAATCATGTCTTCCGCAATCACTTGATTCAGCTTACCTATCTGCTCTATCTTCATTTGTCAAAAAATTCATGCCAATTATTTGAGACCGATCTCCTAACTTACTCAAACTATGGTGAATGGGTGAGTGACAAGACAAAAACCTTGATCGCCAAGAATAAACTAGCATTCGTGGATGGATCCTTCCTAAGTTCAGCGTCGGGTCCTAGTATCAAGGATGATGCATGAGAACAGTGCAATGATATAGTTAAGGGTAGGCTGAATACCGCAATTAGTAAGGAGGTTCGGAATAGCGTACTCGCTGCCAAGGCCTCACGCGGTATTTGGTCGGACCTACAACAACGCTTCGAAATGAGTCCATACCCACCTATGAACTTTTTTGGATCATCAGCTCCCTCAGGCAGGAGAATCTCTCGGTCTCTGCCTTTTACATATAGTTGCAGACCTTATGGGATGAACTACATTCTGTATCACTTAACCAGCGTTGTATATGTGGTAGCTGTACATGCGATGTTGCTAGACAAACTCGAGAGAAGCAGGAAACTGAATGTCTTTTTGATTTCCTTCTTAGACTGGATGATGCTTTCTCAGTTGTCAGCACACAAATCATCAGTATGAAGCCAATTCCACCTTTTACTGAAGATTGCCAATTGATTGTTGCAAAGGAGCAGCAACGCATTCTCATGTAGGCCAGGCTTCCAACTGTTGAACCGGTTGTCTTCCAAGCACGTGGTGATGATGAAGACACCAATGAGGAGGACATACAATGTGGACATTGCAATAAGATTGCCATACTAAATATATGTGCTTTAAGCTCATTGGATATCCCACTAAATCAAGCCAAACACGTGAAGGTGGTCGTGATTCGGCCAAGCGCAAGCAGAGAGGCAAAGGGATGTCGTAGGCAGCTCATGTCAATGCCGAAGAGGGTCCTATCCCAGGACTATCAACTGCACAACACTCCCAATTGAAACGTTTTATGTCGTCTACATATTTGCCTCCGTCTGACCCCCAAAAAAATGGCGAGTAACACTTCTGAACTTTATGAATGACTTATTGACTTCAGGTGTAACGAACATATTGTTCGGGATGCTCGTTGGTTGGATGATTTATATAGGTCTGGCGTTTACTCTCATGTTCATATTTCAAATGGTCGATGCATCCCAGTTGAGGGCATTTGTACTGCGATGTTAAATGGCATGTTTAAACTTCAACATATTTCAGAGTTTTAATGTACTTTGATGTCCGTTAGTCAAATTACCCGAGATCATGATGTGACTTTGCAAGACTTACAATCCAAGATAGTGATAGGAGTGGGATGCCATGATGGGTTATATCATCTACATTTGGTGGTTTCAACTACATGGTTATCAAGTTAGCGTACGAAGGATTTTGTTGCAGCAAGAGTCGGCGATCAAGCACAGTGGCATGGTGGTTGAGCCATCCTTCTTTGGAAAAGCTTAATTTGTCAAATTCCTCTCTAGTGTCTAAGGATTGTTGTCGAGAAAAAACAGCATTGTGACTCATGTTTGCGAGCTAAACATACTCATTCCACTTTTCTTCCTAGTTCAATTAAGATGACTGGTAGTTTTGATCTTGTTCACATGGATATTTGGGGAGGTTACATGACTCTGTCCGTGGATGGTTCCCATAATTTTATGACTGTGGCCGATTATTATAACAATGCAACATGGGTTTACTTACTCAAGTTTAAGTTCGACGTTGAGCAGTATGCCCATTTGTTTTGTGAAATGGTGCGAACTCAATTCAATGGTCGTGTACTTTGAATTCAAGCGGACAACGATCAGGGATTTCAGACATTCTCACTATGTGATTACTATGCTGCTTGCGGAATGATATTACAAACTTCTTGCATTCACACCCCTCAACATAATGATCTAGTCGTATGCAAGCACATGCATTTACTAGAAACAGCTCGTACACTCCATTTCTAGCTGGTCTACCTATTTATCTGTGGGGTGAGTGTGTTTGAACTGCTACTTATTTGATCAATCGACTACCTACTTCACTCCTTACCAACAAGACTCCCTTTTCGCACTGCTCCCTCTACTTTTCTTCACATTTCGGGACGCTTAGACCAATCATCCAATAAGGCATAGGCACACGATGAATTAAGTATTTCAAACACAACCATAAGTCTTGTCTTGAATCAAATCGAGCGCATGGAAATTGCCACAAATTTTGGTTGTTTAGATGCACCAAGTACTTTGGATGTTTCGAGTGCCAATGTTACCTTAAGTAGTACTCAGTCGCGTTTGTGAAATCTTGAAAGTGCACCACCAAGAAAGTCGGATGCGCAGATCCACTACAATGACCGCCTTACTTCTATACATCAGTGCAAATGAAGACTCGCTCGTGGCAACCTTGTAGGTAGTTCTGTGCGCCCAGAGGACACTTGGCAACTCCTTGAACCACTTCCTTTTTCTCCCAACAACCACATATGGAGCCCGTGCAAAATGATTTTGTTGGCCGCCTCTACTTGCATGTTCCCCTAGGGATATGCTACCGATGAGAAGCGCAAAATGATACTTCTTTGCTCACAAAAATCAATTAACTTTTTGTAATCGAACTGCTTCCTATGGTTGGTGACAAACAAATAAGGTAATCCAAATGTGTGAAGATATTATGGGTGGTGAACTTGTGCACTTGAACTTTCGTGATGGAGTCCAAAGGTTCTGCTTCTGTCCATTTTGAGAAGTAGTCCATCTCTACAATGAGATAAATTTCTCTAGCGCCTTTGGGAATGGTCCTCCATGCCCCACTGAGCAAACAGTCAGGAGCCTAAGTTACCCTGCCTGGGTGCAGCTGGAAAGTGATTATGATCTGAGTGGATTTGTCATTGGTGATATCTATCCATGTGCTTTTGTGTGTTAGCACTCATGGTTGGTTAGTACAAGCCTTGCTATAGCAACACATTTTGAAGACTTCACGACCCCGCATACTTGTTGCACGTGCTTTAGTGAACTTTCTCTATCGCCATCTTGCTTTCTGCTACAGTAAGGCACCGCAGGTAAACACCTGATTGAGATCTTTTATACAATTTATCGTCAATTATGGTATACCTAGCCGCCTTGCACCTTACACACCATTCTTTATGTGAATCTTCCGACACTCCTCTTTGGATAATAAAAGCCAAAATTGGTGTCATTCACTCAACACCTTCTCTCGAGTATAGTGCCACCGTCATAAAGTCATTATGTGACACTTTCTTAATTATGATGATTTTTCTATCCAAGCTAACATTCGCAGCCATGGACAATTTAGACAAAGCATCAGCATGCACATTCTCTTCTCTTGGAATATGAACAAAGGTTACATCTTGTAACCATGCTATCTTACGCTTTATACTCTAGATGTACGCTTCCAAGGTTTCCACCAAGGTCGAGTCTATCCTTTCATCTTAGGTGTTGTCGTGATAGTTGGCACCATTAATAAGCTCTTCAACTAGCCAAACGCCACATCACATTCTTTCGTCCATTTAAAATGTGACGCCTTTTACAACACTTTGAAAAATGGGGCACCCTTGTCTGCTGACTGTTGTATTAAGCACCCTATCAACCTTTGCACTTCCTTAGGTGTTCTAGGTGGCTTGAGACTCATTAAGGTCTCTGCCTACTTTGGCTTAGCCTCAATTCCTCTCTTCTTAACCATAAAGTCTAGGAACTTGCATCCTCCGCAATGAACACACACTTGAAGAGGCGCGTCGTCTCGAATTTTCCCCCCAAGTCTTGTTAGTTATCCACGTGCACCTTAATTTGGACAATCAAGTGGTCTATCTATGCTTGGACGTTCTGCTCGATCTGCTTTCGAAATATCATATTCACTTTGTGCAAGTATGTCGCCCTACATTCTTAAAGCCAAACACCATGACTCGGTAGCAAAAGTTATCAAATGGAGTCATGAATGTCGGCTTTTCTATATCCTCTTCCATAGGTATTTGGTGGTACCCTAAAAACATGTCCAAGAAACTCAACACCTCGTACTACACAGTCACGTCCACCAATAAGTCGATTCGTGACATTGGGTATACGTTGTTAAGAACTTAAGATTCGTGAAGTCCATGCACATCCTCAAATCTCCTGACAATTTGGGCTCGAAAACAATGTTTGAGAGTCATGTCCTGTACTTAACTTCCTTGATGAACCATGCACCCAAGAGTATGTCCACCTTCGAGTGCAGGGCTACCTCACGCTGTAACCCCTTGTTGTGTGCCATGAATCACATCTGTTATGCTCATCAAAATTTGACACCTAGTGACCCATTAGGTATCTTCACGCATTTGGGCATTTGGTTTGACTCGACACCTCTTCTCCTTTGCACGTTCTTTCCTTCTTCTTCGAGCCAGGGTCGGGCGAAGCCATGTCGCCCCCTTCGACACTTATATCTCCTCTCTTAGTACCCCCAATATCCTTATCCTGGTCTTCGATTATCCGTATTAGGTCCTTCTTAGTTCTTAGTGAGTGAGACGCCAACCGACTTGGACGGTCCTAGCGCCACTCACTTACCAATTCCATGAGCAGACATATGCACCTTAGATTGTTGCTCTGACTCGTCATCGCCATGTTAGTCATCACCCCCAGTGTATTTCTTAGGCATCTCCATTGTACTTAAACTTGTGTTTTTAGTTCCCGTATTTGGCATGCCAATTGTTTGAGCCCAAAAACGTCATTCCCGCATTCCTTCCGTGTCCGCTCGTCACGACTCACGAGTATCCTGTTGAGCTCTGAGCTAATGCACAAGAAACACACCGGGCCTTCTTAGCCCGGTAGTCCTCCACGATCAAGTCAAGAGAGTTTTTAGAGTAAAAACTGTTTCTTGTTATTTAGTGAGAGAGTCCTTATTTACACTCAGAGTAATTTCGATAAGCTCCCCATTCATTTGTCCTACTTCAGCACAACATTTAATGCATGGTACCTTACAATGGTTATGCCACTTGACCACTTGTCAATCTTTTTAGAATGTCCGAGCGCATGATGTCAAACTGCCAGAACCCATAATATTCTAGACAATTGATTAATTTGTCACTATGCACCCTGCCCGGAGGAGACATCGGTTATGGACTTGCGCCCGTCTCTGGCCCACTTAGTAGTCCTACGGGCTTCCTATAGGCCCCTCTCTCCAATGTGCCTGCATATTGGGCCCGATTGGTGTATGGCCAGCAAAATTGATATTGTACGTGATGCATAGTTAGTAAAATACGGTACGGGAAAGTTACGTATAAAATTAGTTACGGGCCCGGCCAGTTGGCCGGATTTAGTTGTCAATCACGAAAAATAACAGTAGTAATTTGTATTCAGGTTACGTATTAGTATAAGAAAATCTAAATTCTTCAAATACTTTATACATTCAAATCGATTGGGTGAATAAGATAATCAAAATTATTAAAATAGTTCAACACTTCAAAAGAATGAACATTGTACTGTCTCCCAACAGAGTAATGACTAATGGACTAAAATATTTTACGAAAATGAAAGAAAACCCCCACTTTTAATATGTTTGTTATTTATTATCTTCACATTTTGACGGGGTTTGGGGCTAGGACATGCACATAACTTGGATTAGGATTATAGTTTAAGTAATTGAGTATGAGATAATAATGTAAGAAGAATCTGGAGGAAAGTGGTAGTCAGATATTCTTTTGGTGAAAGAGTTGTCACTATATTAGCAGTCTCAACATTATTAATTAATTACTATTAGTATATGTCATATGCGCATTATTTTAGTATAATATGTTATTGTAGTCTGTACCGTTTGATAATCTTATAGTACATGATATATATATATATATATATTTTAAAATTGTAGTACATAATAATAAATGTTGACAACAAACAGTTTTAAATAATGTACTTGTTGATGTGACTTGAATCGGACTATCAGCCGCTACGACTGGTAATCGGGGGTCTGGGCCTGGTCTGTAACCTTTTCTTTTGCCAGATTGGATTAGGTTTAGACCCACATGGAGAAGTACTATAATACTTCTCATACTCCTCTGTAATCTGTAATCTGTAATCTCCTCAATATAGTGAAACTGGCTCTCTCTCGCCCGTGGACGTAGCTAACACACATCATGTTAGTGAACCACGTAAATCGTGTGTTTGTGTTTTTTGATTCCCCCTTTCGTATTCTTGCTTTATCGATTCCGGCGATTTCCCAATCCGTAGTAGTGCGTTTATAACAAGTGGTATCAGAGCCGCGACTGGAAATCAGGCTAGGGTTTTCGATTCAGAAGAATGACGTCGGTGAACATGAAGATCGAAAAGTTCACGAGGAAGAACAGCTTCGCTATATGGCAGATCAAGATGCAGGCTTTATTAAAACAACAAGGACCGTGGGGGCCGCTGTCTGCGAAACAGAAGAAGGCAGTGGTCGATGACGATGAGTGGAATACCCTGGAGGAGAAGGCCCACTCGACCATCATGCTATCGTTGTCTGATGACGTCATCATTGAAGTCGCTGCTGAGAAGACTGTCGCGGGCTTATGGTTAAAGTTGGAGAGTCTGTATATGATGAAGTCCTTAACCAACAAGCTGCATCTCAAGCAACGGTTGTTCAGCTTGAGGATGCAAGAAGGTACGCCTTTGAGGGAACATCTTGAACAACTTAACTCTATTTTGCTGGATCTGCGTAATATAGATGTTCAAGTTGATGACGAGGATGCTGCCCTAATCCTGCTGGTTTCTTTGCCGAGTTCATATGAGAATTTCGTTGATTCTTTTATTGCTGGTAAAGAAAGCGTGTCGTTGGAGGATGTCAGGTCTGCTCTTCATACGAGAGAGATCAGGCATAAGGCGTCTGGTTCTGGTACAGGTGGTGAGGCATCGGGTTTGGCTGTTACAGGTGGAAAGGGAAAGAAGAAATCTGGTAAAGGGAATTCGAACAAGAATTCCAAGGGTCCCGGTCCACAGCCAGGTGATGCTTGTCACAACTGTAAGGAAGTGGGGCATTGGAAGTACAACTGTCCCAAGAGAAGAGGGCAACAGAAGAAACAAGGTTCAGTTGTCGTGGCAGAAGTGGACAACAGTTCTGAAGACGATCTCGCCTTGGCTATAGATGAGAAGGCACATCGTGGGGATGTGTGGTTTCTGGATACTGCAACCTCATACCACATGTCTCCGAACATGGATTGCTTCACAACCCACGAGCAGATAGATGGTGGTAACGTGGTCATGGCTAATGGAGCTGTCTGCAAGGTTGTTGGAATCAGGTCCATAAAGGTTCGGACACATGATGGTTCGTTTTGTACCGTGAATGATGTCAGGCATGTTCCATGAATGACAAAGAACCTGATATCCTTGAGTCTACTCGACAGCAAGGGTTTCAGCTTCAAAGGAAAAGGTGGAGTTGTGTATGTCTGCAAAGGTTCAAGGAAGGTGCTGAAGGGCGTGAAGCGTGGGACCTTGTATGCATTACAAGGGTCTATTTTGTCTGGTTCTGCTGCAGTTGCATCGTCTCAGGTTCAACAGGAAGATATGACCACTCTCTGGCACATGAGACTGGGGCATATGAGTGAACGAGGGATGCAAGTTCTATCGAAGAGGGATCTTCTTTGCGGGCACAAGGTGCAGAATTTGGAATTCTGTGAGCATTGTGTGTTTGAGAAGCTACATCGCAGCAAGTTTCCCAAGAAGGGTATCCACCGGACGAAGGGGATACTGGATTACCTCCACTCCGACTGTTGGGGTCCTTCACGAGTTGAATCCATTGGAGGCAGCATGTATTTTCTGTCTATTATTGATGATTATTCGAGATTTACTTGGATTTTTAGGATGAAGCAAAAAAGTGAGGTTTTCACGAAGTTCAAGCAGTGAAAGACATTGGTGGAGAATCAGACTGGTAAGAAGATCAAGAAGCTGCGAACAGACAATGGTTTGGAGTTCTGCAATTCTGAGTTCAACAAATTCTGCAAGGATGAAGGGATTGCCCGTCATCGGACTGTTAGAGATACCCCCCCCCCCCCCAGCAGAATGTCGTTGCAGAAAGGATGAACCAGACATTGTTGGAGAGAGCACGGTGCATGCTCTCTAATGCTGGACTTGAGAGAAGATTCTGGACAGAAGCAGTGAACATGGCGTGCTTCCTGATCAACCGTGGACCTCACACAACCACAGGTATCGAGTTGAAGACTCCTTATGAGGTGTGGTATGGTAAGCCTGCCGATTACTCTTCACTGAAAGTTTTTGGGTGTCCTGTTTATTATCATGTGGATGAGGGTAAGCTGAACCCAAGGGCAAAGAAGGGTGTATTTGTGGGTTACGAAGATGGAGTTAAGGGATTTCTAGTCTGGTTACCTTCTGAGCATCGGGTTATACTCAGCAGAAATGTGATATTTGATGAGAAGTCTATGTTTAACCCCATGTTGAAGGTTATTGTTGTTGAAGGTAGCAGGAATGTTGATAAACAGGTGGAGCTGCAAACTCTCAAAGAGAGTGAGTTTGAGCACCAAGTTGGAGAAGATCAACATGATTAGGATGTCTCTGCAGAGCCAGAAACTTCAGAGTCCAGTGCACGAGCTCAACAGTCTATTGCTTCTGGTATACCGAAGAGAGCGACTGCAGGAGTACCTCCATAGAGGTATGGCTTCGAGGACATGGTGGCGTATTCATTTCAGGTTGCTGAAGAAGTGGATGCAGGTGAGCCACAGTCCTATAAAGAATCCATTTTGGATGGCGAAGCTGATCAGTGGCTTGCCGCAATGGGAGATGAGATGGAATCCCATGACAAGAATCAGACTTGGGAGCTAGTTAAACGACCACAAGGAAGGAAGATTGTTACAAACAAGTGGATCTACAAGAAGAAGGAAGGAATCACTTCTAAAGAGGGCATGAAATTTAAAGCTCGGGTAGTTGCACGAGGCTTCTCGCAGAGGGAAGGAGTTGACTACAATGAGATTTTCTCACCAGTGGTCAGACATACTTCGATTAGAGTGCTACTAGCAATAGTGGCACATTATGACTTGGAGCTCGAGCAGCTAGACGTGAAGACAGCTTTCCTGCATGGAGAGTTAGAAGAAGAAATTTACATGACTCAGCCAGAAGGATTCGAGGTTCCGGGAACAGAAGACTATGTTTGTAAGCTGAAGAAGTCCTTGTATGGGCTTAAGCAGTCTCCGAGGCAGTGGTACAAGAGATTTGACAGCTACATGCTTGAGCTGGGCTACAGCAGAAGTCCATATGATTGTTGTGTGTATCACAACAAGGTGGAGGATGGTTCGATGATCTATCTTGTTCTGTATGTGGATGATATGCTCATAGCTGCGAGGTCGAAGTCTGATATCCAGAAGTTAAAGGGGCTTCTCAGTGCTGAGTTTGAGATGAAGGATTTGGGAGCTGCTCAGAAGATCTTGGGTATGGAGATTTATAGGGACAGGTCGAAGAAGAAGCTTTTCTTGTCACATAAGAGCTACATCCAGAAGATACTGTCGAAGTTTGGCATGTCTTCAGCAAAGCCCTTAAATACTCCTAGTGCTTCAAATGTTCATCTATTCTCAGCTTATGCACCGCAGTCAGAGGCTGAGAAGGAGTTCATGTCGAGAGTCCCATATGCTAGTGCAGTAGGTAGCTTGATGTACGCTATGGTATGCACTAGAGCTGATCTTGCACATGTTGTTAGTGTTGTCATCAGGTTCATGATACAACCTGGAAAGGAGCATTGGCAGGCTGTGAAGAGGATCTTCCGGTACCTTAAGGGTACACCTGATGTGGGGATTAGCTTCGGAAGTGATACAGAGTGCTTGGTGTCTGGGTAGTCTGACTCGGACTATGCTGGAGATGTTGACACAAGGAGATCGATGACCGGTTATGTATTCACTCTTGGGAGTTCTGTAGTGAGCTGGAAGGCAACTCTGCAGTCGGCGGTGACATTGTCTACTATTGAGGCAGAGTATATGGCGTTGACAGATGCTGCTAAGGAGGGAATATGGTTGAAGGGACTGGTTGGTGATCTTGGTCTACATCATGATCAGGCAGTGGTGTATTGCGACAGTTTGAGTGCAATATGCTTGGCCAAGGATCAGGTATCATTTCTTGAGGACAGAGAAGAGGATTAAGGTGAAGAAGGTTGGCACCGCGGATAATCCTGCTGATATGTTCACGAAGCCGGTTCCACATGGCAAGTTCCAACACTGCTTGGACTTACTGAATGTCTTGAGTGGGTGACTCCGCCCTACGGGGCATTGATGGCGGGAGAGAGAGAAGGAGCAGAGTACATCATAGATTTCAGAGGAAGAGGATTCAAGTCAAGGTGGAGATTTGTTGATGTGACTTGAATCGGACTATCAGCCGCTACGACTGGTAATATGGGCTCAATGTTATTTGAGTTTGGGTTCTGGGCCTGGTCTGTAACCTTTTCTTTTGCCAGATTGGATTAGGTTTAGACCCACATGGAGAAGTACTATAAATACTTCTCATACTCCTCTGTAATCTGTAATCTCCTCAATATAGTGAAACTGGCTCTCTCTCGCCCGTGGACGTAGCTAACACACATCGTGTTAGTGAACCACGTAAATCGTGTGTCTGTGTTTTTCGATTCTCGCTTTCATACTCTCGCTTTATCGATTTCGGCGATTTCCCGATCCGTAGCAGTGCGTTTATAACCGTACTCTAGATTTGTAGAGAGAACACGGTAACAAAAAGTGCATTGGAATTCCATGAGAATTGCAATGCAGTTAAAACAAACTCTATGAGGTAGCTTTTTCGATTTGGCAATTTTTGGTGTTTTGGATTCAGTTTTAGCCCACCTAATAGCAACCTAAAATTATCAAAAAAGAAACGTCTACATAAGTGATATGAATGAAAATATGCTACATTGTTGAGATATTTGGGTTTCGAAAAAACTTATTTTATAATTGCATGTGGATATCTTAGCTTATTGCACTATGCTCTTAGTGGGGTCTGGACCGTAAATTTCGTGGACTTGGTGAATTATATTGAAAAGAACATGATGTATAGGAATTGTAATTATGCACTTACATGTAATTTTATCCAAAACACATATAAACACATTGATGATGGTAGGATTTGGGGCCAATTTTTTAGGGATTTGAATATTGTTGGAATAGACTTTATAGGGTATGGGTATTGACATTATATTCTATTTAGGCATTAGTTTACCTATTTATATGAGACTGATTAAATTAAACATACGAATTTTGACCAATTTGTAGAAGTTATAAAGTTTAGGTATAAAATTGTAAGGATGAAAATTTTAGTTACGGAATGAATTTTTTCATTGATTTCTAGGACTTCTATTCCGAGAATTAATTTTAAGTACTGAAATTTGAAAATATTATATGTACCAAAATCTTGATTTTATATGGTCATGGTATAAACCCAAACTTATGACTTAAAAGTCCAAACCAACCCAAATAAGTGAGTATGTCTCTAAAACTATAGATATGTACACACTTACCTTATATTTGAGTTTCGTACCCAACTTATTCTGATTTGGATGATTAATTACTCATGGGTTCGGTCAAAATTGTCATTTCTATCATTTTCGTTCCTAAAAACATCGCAACGAACCTCAATAGTTATTATTCATATTGTCAACTTCTAATCATAGTATGTAAATACTCTGTTTAATACACATATAATGGCCGCACGAATTTTATCCGTGTAAAACTTCATTATCCATATTATTGTGAAGTCATTTCATTTTTTCCTTTCATTTGATGGCTCGAGTACTAAACATGTATATTCATATTTAATAAATTTAATTGTTAAATTAACAATTATTTATATCTTATTTTATTTTTAAATAAATAATTTTTTTTAACTATTGACGTACTATTAAATATGCCATTAGTTTATAGACGAAATCAAGTATCTGTATGTATTATATACTTAACTTACCCGTACTGTATTTTACTAATTATTTTTCAAATGAATAAATTCAGTAAAAAATGAGTTGTTGACTTAATAATCAAAAGATAACTCTTTTACTATCATTCATTTCAAAATATTTATTAGGCATGGCAGTATAAAAATAATATTGAGGAAGTTTATTTTTAATCTTTGAACAATTGAAATCCTAAGCATAACTTGTACAAATCTTCACCTGAACCACTCGCAGCCAGTCGACACCCCCAACAAACCTATTGCTCATACATAACAAATGAACTACAATTCGTTCCCTGATCTATATAACATGACAACCAACCTCATATAATTATGAATCAGATTGTCATTGGTCAATTAAGTACTAATAAATTCATATACAATCAACTTCTTACTACGACACCCAAGTAAAATATATTGTCCATGCTTGCCAAATAAATTACGATGTTTAATATAAACAAATTTTCAATACTTCTGAAAATAAATGATTTATCAACATCATAAATTACATTTGTCTTCTCGAAAGTAATTTGTACTAAAGTTGTGCAATATTATTAAAAAATTTCCTCAAACACGATATTTTACACGGTTTTAGATTCTTCACCTTCTAAATCACAACTTAAAATCTTCATTCCATGTGACATGACATCCTCGCCATATGGGAATAATATGATATATTACAAAGGCATTAAATTGGGATGATATATACTAATTTGTTCATCTAATGTAAAAAATAAAGGCAAAATACAGCTGTATATCCACAACTATCAAGTTTGTGACAAATATATCCATAATTATCAAAATACACGAAATATCCAAAAATCGGAAGGTTGTGTGACAAATCTATCCACTTCCGTCTGAAACTATAACGGCGTGTCAGACGGCGTTAAATTGACTAACGGAATGTTGAATCGATGCCATCTCACCTGCCACATAAGCCAAAAAGCAACCAAACTTTACACGTAGATGCCAAATAGGCTAGTTGAATAAAGGCAAAATACAGTTGTATATCCACAACTATCAGGTTTGTGACAAATATATCCACAACTATCGAAATACACGAAATATCCATTTTCGTCCACTCCGTTAACTCCGTCAGTTAACTTGATGACTGGACAGACGGTGGATGCTTAGTTGGCGTGTTTCTGACCCCACTGAATGACGTGGATTAAAAGAGGAAAAAAATTTAGGCAAAATACAGTTGTATATCCACAACTATCAGGTTTGTGACAAATATGTCCACCACTATCAGGTTTGTGACAAATATATCCACAACTATCGAAATACACAAAATATCCATTTCCGTCCACTCCGTTAACTCCGTCAATTAACTTGATGACTTGACAGACGGTGGATGCTTAGTTGGCGTGTTTCTGGTCCCACTGAATGACGTGGATTAAAAGAGAAAAAAATATAAAAATCCTAAAACCCACAGACGGCGAGGCTAAAAATCCAAACCAGAAACATGCCCGATAACCACTGATCCTCCTCCGATCGACGCCTCCACCCCCAAATAACCCTACCCCAAGCCCAGATTTCGATTCCAACCACAATCCCCAACCATTGCCTCCCTTTTAATCTGACAGCTTCCATGCAGTCGGCGCCATGGTGATGCCAAGCTTGAATCTCAAACAAAAAAGCTTGAATCTAACCAAATCGCCAACAGATAAGACTGCAGCAGCGAGGTCTAACAGATAACGGTGTAAAGTTTGGTTGCTTTTTGGCTTATGTGGCATTTGAGATGGCATCGATTTAGCATTCCGTTAGTCAACTTAACGTCGTCTGACACGTCATTATAGGTTTAGACGAAAGTGGATAGATTTGTCACACAACCTTCCGATTTTTGGATATTTCGTGTATATCGATAGTTGTGGATATATTTGTCACAAACCTGATAGTTGTGGATATACAGCTGTATTTTGCCAAAAATAAAAAGAGTAAGATATACCATAGAAGCTTTACTTATATTAGAATTCACATGTTGTAGACTAAGTTGAAAATCTAATATAAGAAAAGAACGAAATAGCGCACTTGTCTAAGAAGAACTGATGGGTGGGAAGAAGAAATCTGTTGTCGTGGATAGCTTTAAATTTTGAATGGATGGGGTTCTAGACAGGAACCTCCTTATATGTTTGGTTTGGTTTAGATTTAGAGTAGATACCTACGAGTATTTTACATCGTGTCTAACCTAATGTTAGGCTTAATAGTACGTTAATATTCATAAATATATAAAATTAATTATTTTAAAAATAAATAAATATGTAAATAATAGTAAAGTTAGCAATTTAATTCATTAAATACGGATATTAAACGTAATATACGGGTTTTATACGTGTTTAGTACGGGAGACATCAAATGAACAGAAAAAATGAAACAACTTAAAAATAATACGAATACGAAGTTCTAAATAGTTAAAATACGTACGAGTACATATACGTGTATTAAACGAAGTATTTACTAACTATGAAGTGATGGCCAAGAGTTGGTGAGGCACATAGGAAATTTCACTAATGATGTTGAACTGTGTGGTAATGGTATAGTTGTTGGAGATTGAGAGCAGGGGCGGAGCTCCTTGAAAGGTAGGGTGGGCCCCACCCCCGAGATTAGTCCGACCCCTAAGACCTAAGGATATTTAGATAAAATTTGAATAAGTAGAACTCAATCAGAACATTAGTTCATACAATTATTATGTAGTCTACTAGTACTTAATTTAGTTTTTAGTCTGGAGCACCCAGGTTCAATTCACCATTACCTCACATTTTGCTTTATTTTTTAGTGCTCAATTATTTTGTAGACTATATTGAAAGAAAGGTAACAAAAACATTTAGTTTAGATGCTATTTTGAGTGATTTTTCAATGATTTCAAAGAACGTTGTATACTTTAAAAATAATTATTTTATTTTTATTTACATTTAATTATTTTCGACTCGATGTAGAAATTCTAACTCCGCCCCTGATTGAGAGGCAAGCACATCACTTGAGCGTAATCCGTTGAAGAACATACTTCAATCAAAGAATGAAGAGGTGATATGGGCAGGTGAGGAGGTGGACTTCTCACCATGGTCATAGAATCCACTTTTCTTCCTTCTTTTCCCCCCATTCAACAGGAACCCAGTAACGTCCACCCAAATTACAATAGGAATATGTCGGAACAAAAGAATGAAGATGACGACTAAAGATCGACAATGAAGGTGATACTGGATACATATCAATAACACGGACCATAAGAACCCCCCACGACACAAAACAAAACACTGCACAAAATTTCCCCGCCAACTTCCAGCAAATCAGCAACCTTGCCCCCAATGTATAGTGAACTCGCCCTTCCTCACCCCACCCTCCATGGTATCTTAAACAGCAATGGGAGTGTCCTATACATAATTCAATCACAGCGACAGTAACATTAGCGCACGGCATGATATTCTTTCCCAGAAGCAGAGCTAACAATGTAGTTGAATAGACATAAATATACATCTCCTGGGAAGTGGACTCTATGATGCAAACCTTATGCTACCACTCAATGCATTAGGATATTGATGAAACCAGGCCTTTCTTTACGCGACCACTGTAAGACTCAAAAATTTATAGCACTTGATTGCAGTAATCACTCAGGCCCATGAAGAGCACTTTCCAGTCTAGCCCTGAGTTCACACTCCTATTGACCACTATCTTATTTAGTGTCATGCAATATTAAGTTGCCACTAGTATCAAAACAGTAACAACAAGATATCATGCTACGGATTCACCAATCTTATAGATACTTAGTTTTCTGTTCATGACAGGGACAAAGCTAAGGGAATCCCCAACCACCATGACTATCGACTCTACCATGGTGGCAAGTGATTCAAGGAGCACTGGCCTGACTGGTAGCCCTCACAGGTGGATTTTTCCTCGATGGCAGTAGAGGAGGAATCTCCCTAGCCAAAGCTAATGGTTACCATAAGACTACACCCATCCATGTTTTTAGTGGCTTTGGTTTCCAGATATTTAGTCCTATTTTCATGTAGTGAACTAGTATTGGCTTTGGTTTCCCAGTGAATAGAGTGCATAGTGTCAGAGGGGCATCCCAATACCTTAGCAGCCAAGTTAGAAACAGCCGTGTTAAACTTTTCCCGGGTTTTCGCCCCAGCAACTTGTCCTGCCTTTGCCACTTTACCAAATGCACCATTGAGCCAAGATGTTCCAGCTGTCACATACCTATCCACGTTAAAAAAAAGAAGTTCGTTAGTACACTTCTCTATTTTCCTTGAGTGAGATTGAGCATTGAACTACTACAGGAATTGATTCACATTGAGCACTGTCATCCAGGAAGAAACTATCTAGATATATTCAAAGGTATGTTACTTAGAAAATATAACAGAGAAGGAAATAAACTGCACTAAATTCTGCAGTTCACTTCAGTTTTGCAATTGCTACTCGAGACGGATTAATTTAGCTGTCAGTAAAACAGCTTTTCGTTGCCTAACTAGAGTATATTAGGTTGACCAAACGAATTTACCTGCTGGATTTGACAGCTGATCCCGTATTATTGATTTTCCTTTCTGCTGCAAAGATTGCTGCCATTGTTCTATCCGAAACATGAAGTCTTTGATCAACTGACTTCACTTTCTCATTAACAGCTGAAATCCCCACAGTAAATTTCTCTGACAACTTCACTCTCTGATCAAAGGAAATGACCTTGGCCGATGCATTGGCAGTCAATCGATGCTTCTCATCAAATGCCTTAGCTTTATTCACTGCGTCTTGACTGATAGCTGACCCTTTAGCCAACATGGTTGTAACAACTTCTTGTGCTCTGTTGACATAAACTCTTTTCCGTGGTGGACTAGCTTTTTCCTGAAAAACACATACGGATTGTTCATACTTCATGATATAACAACATTGAAGAAATAATTTCCAAGATGCAAAGTATTAAAAAAATAAATAATAATGGTCATCATAGATACAATACAAATCCATGTTCTTAACAAGGGATGGTGTGAAGTCCAAAAGTGACTTCAAAATAAAACCAAGGCATTATAGGAGTACAACAGAACCCATAAAGGATAACTAACTAAGGACACTACAATACTAGTTCAGAGGCCTTATTGTTCATATGATTCTTCGGCCGTGCCATGGAGATGAGAAGCACTGAAATAAATCAATGGCAAATGCAGAAAAATGTTCACCATCCCCATAATTTTCAGCACTCAAATAGTCACCATATTTACCAGGATTGTATCTAACCACTTTCAATTACCTCAAAATGAGATGAAGAATTGTTGGAAGGACTAACAGAGACAGCATACTCCACCACCCTTACTTCCTGCACCAGTTACATGCAAGAAGGTTTAGTACTAGCAAAAATCACTTAAAAGGAGAAGGGCAGCTGACACCACCTGTTCAGCTTACCTGAGGCTCACGACTCGGATTTGGAGTATAGTCTTTGGCAGGACTAATTGTCACTATTTGGTCCACAATAGTTGCCCCCTGCATAAGATGTAACATACATTTACTTCACTTATAGATCTGTCGGCAGTGTGGTTGCTCTCATAAAAATGGTTGCCATCACATCCAACAGAAGAAAGGAACTCTCAGAGGCTAAATAGAACAGGGTCTTCAAACAACAGTCTTAGTTGTCCTTGCAAAACCATGAAGAGGACCAGTTCCTAACAGATGACTCGAATGTCAAGCAACCACCATTAATCTAATGCCTCGCAGGCAAATCTTGGAGTGTCCAACTTTAGTTGGGTCAGGGGATATGACTTCAAATAACACTCTTGTTACAATCAGCACTTTAAGCAAGTTTTTTCAGGAGAGGAGAGAAACACATCTCCAATTACCATGTCAAGGTTGACAGTAAGTGTTGTTAGGCAGGCTAACCAAGTGTCAAGCTATGACATTTTCTGACACTATGACTGCCAGAGCCCTTCTGGAATTTAAAATGGGGAGAATAAATGTTCGTTTACATCATCAACCTTATCTATTCATGCCAAAATGGCTCCTAGTTGTGTGGGCAGGGGTAAGGATACAGGAGAATCAAATAAAATTGATTTTGTTTGCATATCATCAGACCATATGAGGTGAGACAACTCAGTCCTAAAAGTCTTTAAGCTTTGTCAAATTCATGTCCATAACTAGATAGCTTTGACCATACACCGCTCTCCAAGAAAGAAGAAGATTAAAAGCTTATTAAACCCTGTCCGAGCATATTCAGAGTCACAACCAGTGAGCCCTAAAAGTATCATCTTTTCATCTTAGTTGCTAAGATTTACATGTACAAATGTAAGAATGCTGGGAAATATTGACAGGAAATAAAGCCATACATGCTCGCTAAGAGATTACATTGTCAACTTACCGATAATAGCAAAGCAATTTCAAGGGCTTTGGCGTCTTTGAATGTAACGAATGCTGACTTCCCATTCTCTCTGAAACCCGACCAAATACATATATAACAACCTTAATTAACCTCAAATAAGACAGATTACAGCAGGCGAAAGAAAAAAAAAGCTCCAACAAGAATATAATACAAATATACAATGATATGCAAATGTAGTTATTACCCCTGACCTTTTCCCTTTTCCATGTTAAAATGCCTTAAACAATACTGGAGTTCCTCATTCGGCTAAATGCAGATCCTAACGAGTTTTTCCCATATAAAGCTTCCACAAATCTTAACAGTAGCACTACAAGTAACCTTAAAATGAACTTCATCACCAACGGAGGCGGCCAAATGAAGCAAAAGTGCAGGAAGGGAAAAGGGGGAAGAAAGAAAAGAAGTAAGGGGGGGACAGTGGAAAAGTTACCGCCGGATCTCAATGTGTTCGATTTCGCCGGAGAAGGAGAAGAACTCGTGAATCTCTCTCTCGCCGGCTAGATCTGACAACCGCTCCACCTGAACCGTCCTGGTCTACACACACAACAAAAACCCACCACCAATTCAATCCGAAGTCCAAATAAATTCACAGAGAACCAACTAGGGTTTCTCCCCCCCAAAAGCAGAGACCGCAAAAACCAGTGTCAGTCTCACCTGCATTGTGGTAGCTGATACCCTCCTCCGAATGAGCTGACAGAGCCAAGCTGTGAAATCTTTTTCCGCAGTCGAGAAGAGAGAGAGATAAGTTGGAGCCAAAGAATATGGAAAACGAAGAAAATGGGAATGGGGAATGAATGGAAGAAAATGGAGAAGGGAGGCAAGAAAAAGCCAGCGCCACGCCAGCTAGTGGAGAAAGCTACCCGACAGACAATCAGTCCAACTCGGAAGCGCGAGCAGAGAATGTGGGGCCTCCTTCGGCTGCTGCTGCAGCTACGCATGCCTTACTTGCTTTTTCCTCGTGATTACGCTTTGTTTCACGAAACGGTGGACAAGGAGAGTTTTTCTTCTGTTATTTTCATATCTATTTTTTACTGGTGCGCGGTTGTTTTTCTTTTTTCTTTTTTGGTTGATAGTGGCAGTTGGTCGTTGGGAATATTTTATGAACACTTTCCAAAATCATTTTATTTTAATAAGGTCGTTCGAATCCGGTCAATGATGATCGAAATAGACGCATCACGGGCCGGATCTGGTGTTTACATGGTATGTTGTATATGAGAATGTACTTACAGTCTTACATCGTCTATTGGTCTCGCATTCGTTGGATCGGGAAGGACATTTTACAATTGGATTAATTCCCTATGTTTGGCCCGGCTTTTAAAAATGCTTTTAGGCTTCAAAAGCTTAAGTAGGGCCAAACACCTGTAAAAGCTCGACTTTTGAAAAGTCGAAAAGCGCTTTTGTATAACATAAAAGCAGAAGCTCCGATTTGGAGCTTCTGCGAAAAGCTGTTTTGAAAATACAAGATTATCCTTAACATATTTTAATTTTATTTCAGAAAATATAATTTTCCTTCATTTATATCATTTTAAAAATAAAATAAATTATAAATCATATTATTTAATATAAAAGAAAAATCCATTTTGTTTACTTTTTATTGTTTAGAATTTTTATTCATATTTTATACTATAAGTCCTTTATAGTCATTTTACACAATCTTTCATATTAAAAAATACTTCTAATAGTTTTACACCTAAACACTCAACTGCTTTTTTTGAAAAGTACTTATCTAAAAGCTCCGGCCAGAAGCTGCTTCTGCAAAAACTACCGCAGGGCCAAACTAACCTATTGCATGATTTGTCATTGAAAGTTCATATTTGGTCATTTGAAATTGCCCAATCAGTCTAAATTAACCCAAAAATAATAAAATCCGACCCGCCATGTCATTATAATTCGCCATGTCATTTTGTCATCCCAACAATTGCACCCCCTAACTCTTATGTTATCTCTCTCGCCCGCTCCTCCTCCTCCGCCGCTCTGTTCCTTCTCCTCCCTTTATCTTGTCAAACAGATGATTGACCCTGAAGCAGAGCTGCTCCCCCACAAACAAATGATTCTCCGCCAGATTTCTCTATCTCATGCAAATGGTCGGGTAGCGGTTGAAGGTAGCCGCCGAATTGAAGAACGAGGAAGCTTAAGCCGCTTTCGCTACTGTCCACCTTAGTCGCCGATCTAGATCTAGGAAAGAAGACGATGGTGGCAGTGCTGATCTGTTTGTCTGTCTTCCGTAGCGCCCTACCGGCGGTGAGCGGCAGTGGTGATCTAGCTGGCTTCCAATGTGTCGTGATCGTGGTAATAATACAGAGAATGTTCAATTATGGATTGGATTTTTCAGTTTTGATTGCGATTGATAGCTACTGCTGCCAACTAGGGTTTCGCTTTCTAGAGAGGGAAAGCCAACCACGTGTGAAGAGAGAAAGAGAGGGAGATTCGTGCAGACAAGAAACAAAACAGAGAGGAAAGAATTCTTTGAAACAAAACAGAGTGTTCAATTCTAGGCAAGCCAGATGCAAACCCATCCGTCTATCTTCATCCATACTGATAACTTCTACAAACCTAAGCTTATCACAGATGTCACTAGCTTGATTTTCACTAATTTGGGTTTCAAAGATAAATAATAAATCCGACTTATGAGTATGCAAAAGCATCGTGAGAGCTCATCTTAAGTGTTTGATCCTTGCCTAGCAGACATTCCACGAGAGGAGTTTAAAATTTTGATTGTAGAAAACCATAAGTAAAAGGAAAGGGAAATATGGAATAAAAACCAAAAGGAAAATCTACAAGGATACAAGGATCCACAACAGTAACAGGCAGCTTAGAGCGCATTAGTAGGGGTATCCAACCAATGATTGTTCCTCGGTGACCATTGTCTCGTCTACAAGGAGGACAACTTGGCTTATTATAGGTCTTAGAATCCTTGTTTCTACCAAAACTAGAGCAGCTTCCATGTCTTTTAAGGTAAGGGAGTCTCTAGGGATCTTATCTCGTTGGAGAATCTCTCTTTTCACGGAGTCGACGTTCATGTGTTTATTTTAATGCTTGAGGGGGACACCTTTCTCTTATCATGTGTCATTGACTTCTTACTTTGGATTTTTTGTGGTAGTGTGCACGAATAGAAGATGAGGATGAAACGACTGGAGGTTGGGGTCGACATTTTCCTTCTGATGTTGGAAAAGAGGGGGGCATCAATAGGCTTAGATGTGTCGAGGAGCTGAGTTTACTACTAAACACCAACTGGGTCGGGGGAGAGTTGTTGGTCAAGCTCCCTATTTAGGGCTCAACTGCTCTCCATTCTGCAAAATTAAATTTTTTGGAGGCCGACCTATGATTATGATCAGTCATTGCACACTTACTTTTGTTGTCTGCATTATTGCTAAGCATAATCGCCCTTTTTATCTTCCTTCCCATTTCTCCCCTGCGATGGTACTTCTTTCCTCCTGTAGTCTTCCTCTGTTTCCATTCTTAGGAGGATTTACACCCTTGATCTCCGCCTTTTGAAACATAATTCCCTAATTATGCCTTGATCGACAAAGGGCTTCATATTGTTTTTCTTGAATTTGTGCACATCCATGGTCCATAGCGAGTGGGAGGTTCCAACAGAGTATTGACTGCCGACATTTGCTAAGCTGCCTCCTTGATTTATCACCTCAAAGCATATTTGCGAGGAGCTGCACCCAAGCCACCACCGATTTATGTGTGGCTAATTATCCCACACTCAAAGCATATTTGCGGGAGGTTCTCATAAACAACTTTATGCTAGAAGCCATCAAGCCAAATCCTTGCGAAGTTCCCCCTCTGAGCATGCTCGGTGTGGTAATCTAGTTTTATCATCCTACCAATAAGGTTTCCAAGAGACAAAAGAACTTCCATGTGATAGAAGTGAACTGGAAATTCAGAGAGTTGCACCCAAGCCACCACCATTTATGGAGGTTGTCGGAGGGCCAAAAGGATGGCGACCATTGGTGAATGATCAAATAGTGGTCCAAAATCATCCCGGGACCCCATCAGAACGCTAAGGTAATATTGATCATTCACTACAAAAAAAGGGAGCTATACCAAGGGTTATGTAGCAAGGGTTTGATTAACCCCTGGTAATATTTTACAAACTCATTATACTGGGAGTTTATACCAAGGGTTTTAGAACCCCTGCTATAGAGCAACTCTCTTTCAATACCAACCCCCATTCGTTCACGATAGAAAAATCCCTTTCTAAAAAAAAAAATCTTAGATCTGCCCACCGTCGTTTTTTTTCTTTTGAGTCCGACTCCCAGCTCGGCATTGTCGCCGGATCTGCCCGCCGCCACTCCATTTCTACTTTCTTCTCTCCGATTTGAGTTCAATTAAGAGTTCGGTTTCCTCAGTGAACGAATTCAAAATCAAAATACATTCGAGGATTCTCTGGTCCCTCGTTCCTCCGAGCTGTGATTCTCGGCGCGGCGCCAGTCTCCGACATCTCGTTCTCTCTGCGCGGCGCTAGTCTCCGACATCTCGTTCTCTGGCGCCGATCTCTCCGGCATCTTGTTCTCTCCGCGCGACGCCAGATCTCCCCGACGTCTCGTTCTCTCCGCGCGGTGCCAGATCTCTCCGACGTCTCGTTCTCTCCGCGTAGCGCCAGATCTCTCCGACCTCTCTACACTCCGTGCGGCGCCCGATCTCTTCCATCCTCTCATTTTTTCCCGTTCTGGCTATAAGGTTATCTCTCGAATCGAATTAATTAGTGACAACGTCTATGGTTTTTGGAAAGTTAGGAGTCTAAGTACACAGACTGTAGTACAGACTCGTTTGATATGGTGATTTGGGGTTTAGGTTGGAGGTGTTGCGCATGGCACTTTTGTGTCAAGTGCACTGGGATTGACATGATCGATCTGTGCGTGTGTGTGTACCCGAGGGGTGTGTCAAGTCTGCATGGGATGCTAGGGAAATGGATTGGAGAGGACGCGGTTGCTTTCCGTGTTCCATAGTAGCTGTTCGATTCTTGATCATATGGTTGAGATTGTGTAAGCCTGTATGTCATTTCTTACCATTACACCATTGAGCAGGAGAGTCGGGTTGGGTACTTGTGTAGGTTAAGTTAGGGCCATTTGTCAGGTTTTGGATATTGTGAAAGCTGCAGTTGAAATGGCGAGTATGGCTGCTTGTTGCTGGGTTATCAGAATTCTATTGAGCTTCTCTAGTAATTTTGTTTATCCCACATCGCTGCTCTATTTGACTTAGCTACTAAATGAAAGATGTACCTAGGATTCATCTTTCCTTGTGCATTGCTTCTTTTAGCATCCTAATCTTCAGTTGATTTTGTTTCCTACTGATAATGGTGGATTTTTATGGTCATCACTCGAGCTTTCTGAACATGTTCCATTAGCTTTTCCTATATATGGTTTGATTTGATTGTGTTTTTTTCTTTTGTTTGGTTTGATTTTTTTATCGTTTGCTTATGAATACCATATTTATCGTGTACTACAGATGGTTTCGAGTTCAAGAAATTTGAGAAATGTGAGAATCGTTACTGAATCTAACGTTCAAGAACGTATGCAGCAAGGACACTCATTCTCCCAACGTGAGGAAGAACTGCTGACAACATTGGTATATTCCTGGTATTTTAGTCATATTATCTAATATAAATGTTTGGAAAATTACTTACAAGTATATTTGATGCTAGGAGAAAATGTTGCAAACGGTAATAAACGAGGGAAGACAAGAGTGCAAGATATCTGGAATATGGATGCAAGTGAAAGGATCGATGTGGAGGTTGACGAATTTGGAGTTCCTTGTGGGGAAGAGTCATGCTTGCTGTCATCCTTTCTTGGGACAATTGCGAAAAACAACACCTTGACTCCACTGTCGATTGAGAATTGGAAAAGAAAGGAGTTCAAACCATTTAAAAGACAGATACTAAGCCTTACCAAGGTAAAACCACTGTTGTATCCACAGTTTAATACCACTGCTGTTTCCTTTGGTTTATTCACTATATACTTATATTTCTTGGTCTTTCTTTGTGTAGTCAAAGTTCCGCTACCCTGTATGTTTAGAAAGGTGGATTCTGTTGAAATTCGAACCCCTGCTGTTTGTTTATGCTTCCATGAATTGGGGTGACTAAAAGTACCAGTTCTGGTGCATTTGTTCTAGTATTTTGCTGCCGCAATTTTTCTACAGGGTTGTTCTTCTTTTATTCCTATGATTCTGCTGCTGCAATTTTTCTGTAGGGTTGTTCTTCTGTTATTCCTAGGTCTTGTCCTTTTGCTAGTGATGTTGCCAGTTCAGTGATGTTGCCAGTTCAGAGTTAGAGCAGATATATAATAGTAAAAATCTTATTTGTGCAGAAAAGAAGTGCAGTAAACCTTATTCCAGATATCTTGCACACCGCTAACTCGGTGATGAACAGGTAAAATGGTAAACTGAAGTTGTTCAATATGATAGTGACTTTAGAATATATATCAGATGTCATCATTTAAATCATTGATGCGGGTCTTAACTCTTAAGTTGCTTGAAAAAATGGATGCTGCGGATTGACGTCAAACATGACATTTTCATCAACGCCCCTGTGCAATGATGACTTGATTTCTAGAGCTTTGTATATTTGTTAGAGTTGACGATAAAAAAATTTCATCAAATGATTTTCACTTACAATTGCTTTATTTGTGGGCTTTCTATTTGGCGTCTGAGTGCTGAAACTTTAATAATGTTGAATAAAATGGCCATAAAGCAACTAAATGCCCTTCTTATTTGTGAAGATGTACCAACTTTGAAAGGAGAGTTAAGTGAGGTGAAGAAAAAAATGGAGGTCATGGCAAAGTTCATCAGTAAGCAATTTCCTGGGCAAAATTGGATGGAAGATGCTGAAAACAATCCGGTAATTTCTCTCCCTTCCTCTTCTCTTGTTTGAGGTAGTTTTGGTGTTGCCTGGGCAAAATTGAATGGAAGATGCTTGAAATGACAAATCTGCCAGTTCCGATGTGTCTTTGGTGTGGTCCTTGTTCTGTTCATGCCATCGAATCGTTCTAAATTTGAAATAGTCAATTGTTGCTTCCTCTAATCTAGGCGTGACAGCTCCTAGCACTTGACTGCAATTCATCGTCCTCCGCTCCTGTGCTCTAATGTTTGGCCATTAGTTCAGATCCATATTTCGTTATAAATTATGGATCATCCGTGGTGAAAAAAGCTTAATGATGGCCAGCTTTTGTTTTTTTTTTTGTAGAATCTTATGTTTTACTTTACTGTAATGAGGCAGAGCATACTGCTTATGGATTTTTTGTTCCATTAACGTTTATGATGGTTTGCAGAGGAATGGAGTTTTTTTATATTATATATTGTAGAGGATGATGGTATTTGAGTTGATTGACTAGTATAGTAGTTACATTTTATGTTCTTCTTCGAGGGATTTTTCTTGCTTAGAGATATTGGGCTTTTATGTTTTGCTAGCCTCGGTTGTCTCTGCTTTTTAATAATAATAGTTGTGCTAGCTTGTCGGTATCATTTTCAAGTGTTGTCTCTGCATTTTTGCAGCTTCAGTTTCTTAATCTCTTATAGCAATTTTGTTAGAGGTAAATGTTTGATAATTCTTTTCCTTTTCTTCAGGGTGCCAGTACTGCCCCATCTTTGGGTTCTCGAGCTTCTTGATGCCGTGATGCTCTTAGATGAAGCTCTTAGATGAAGGATGTTGAATCATGTAGGTACTTTTGAGTAATATTCTAGTAGGTTGTTATGTTTTATGGATTGCCAATGATGTTAGTAGGGATTATATTATGGTACATGGAATGTTTAGGTAAATGATGAATCATGGTACGGATTATGGAATATTGACGGTTTTGTATGGTATGTATGGTACGGATTAGTGAAAGACGGTATGAATTTGGTCACTATTGTATATTAGGTTCTGAGTTTATTTGTAGTGACTATAGTATTTGCAACCAAGTTATAACCACCAGCTTTGGTGGTCCTATTTAGTGACAGCTTTGAATTTATTTTTAGTGACAGCTTTGCATTCTCTTTAGGGACGGTTAGATTTCGTCACAATTTTTTTTATATTAGCCACCAATTTAGCAGGGGTTTAAACCCTTGGAATAAATGTAATTCAAATGAAGCTATAACATTCACTAGCAAGGGTTCCGACCGTAGCTAATTTAACAACGCATGTAGCAGGGGTTAGAACCCTTGGTAGGAACATTTCCTTGTTGGATTTTAAACTGTCATGTAGCAGGGGTTCTGCCCCTTGCTATGAGTAGCTACGGTTTTAACCCCTGCTAAAACCCCTGGATGGAACTTCCACCGTGGGTTTCTCAAAACCCTTGCTATCCATAGCAGGGGCAGCATAGGTGAGGGTTGATCCAGGGGTTGTACAAACCCTTGCTACAATTTATAGCAGGGGTTAAAACCCCTGCTACAGGCCAATAAAACCCTTGGTATAGCTCCCTTTTTTTGTAGTGATTGCTAAAGGTCATCATAAAAGTTTCTTTATTCAGATCCATAATGTTCATAGAACCCGTTGGCCTCCATTTCCATTGTAAATGCGAGCAGCGATAGGAGTATGAGTGAAGTCCTTACATTAATTTCAATAGAAAATTTATCCAAAGAAATTTGATCTGTCACCTCAAATCAAAATCGGATTGATGAGACATTTAGTTAATCACCCCAACATGTTAGAGCATCAGTAAATTTGAAAGATATTATTTAAAACTTGAAATTAGAGATTCTGAAACATCCACGAAGCATATTTATAAATATCACTTTTATTATTTATTCATGAATAATACATGCCTTGAATTGTTATGAGAAAAAATAGGGTACAAAACCCCATCATCTGCCATCCAACACATTTACAATCTACTGGCTAAAATGAATTAAAAATGGTAATGTCTATTTTTTATCTAAACATTTTTCAGATTCTTTTATATTATCCAAACCTATTAAAATGCTATCAATTAGCCAAATCTTTCGTAATGCATCAAAATATTAGCCATTTTTACGCTATCGTTAATAATTTTGTAACTCTTTTCTTAGTTAAAATACTAAAATTTTGGAATGTTGACCTTCGTGTGTCTCTTCCAAGTCAGTATCATGTTGCCAAGTCAAAATTATTAACAAAATTGCTGATTAGAAGTTAACATTTGGTTAATTCTTAGTATTTTGATGGGTTTGGATAATATAAAAGAATCTGAAAAAGGTTTGGATAAAAAATAGACATTATTCAATTAAAAAAAAACAAATTGGTAAATGCACACCCCTTTTTGCACTAGGAGTCTGACACGGATCTTAGAAGAGAGAATGTTATTTTCCTATTCTTCTTTTTTTAATCGAATCCTATATCATTTGTTTTAACTAGGAATTTAAAAAATTTGCATAAGAAGAATGCATTAATTATGATATACACAATAATACCCATTTTTGCTATATTTTGAGCAAAGGAAGAATTAACTATTCAAAACACATGTCGTTTTTACGCTTATACGCTTCTAGCTCACCAAAATGCATTACGTTTTTACGCTTTTAGTTCACTAAATTTGTATTCTTTTCATGAAATTAATTATAAAAAGTATATTTTAAAGGTAAATCACCAACAATATGATATATTTGATATTAAAAGATACATAGCAGGTCTTGGATGCATTCTCAGCTTCAATAGAGTAATCTAGTTGAAGAGTTCCCAAATTCATTAGCATAGAGGGGGCGGTGACTTATTGTTAATATCTATGTTTATGAACTTATTGTTAAGATGCTATGAGTTGTTCTACTTTAGAAATGAATTGCAGGTATTTATTAACTTATCTAAATTCTGTGCACTAATATTTTACATAGTATATGTCGTACTTAACAGATTTTTAGTCATTTTACACTATGCGTAAAAAACTTACGTTTTTACGTTTTGATACGTTTTACGATTTTACCCCTTTTCCGCTTTTAGGTAGAATCGCGCTTTTAACTGCATTGGTAATACCAAGCAGTATCACCATGGTATATACTGGTACTAAATGTCTCATTTTTTTCCCCAAAAATATATCAAAGTGTATCATTTTTAATATCACAATTTTTATGATTTATCTGTGCAATTTTTTTAAATTACGGTTTAAAACGAAAGAGTATAACCCGTTAAAATTTATAGGAAAAATGGTGGTTAAGGGTCTTTCATATATGATGATGTGACGCCGATATGGCAGATTATAAAGGGGTTGTTGACCACTAGGTTATAAACCTGATCCGCTCCCCTGAAAGGCAAATTGGATAACCTCAGGCTAACCCTGCCATGTACTTTTTTCATTTTCATTATTAATAAACCATAATTTATCAACAAAAAATATATATTAGAGGTCGTTGTAACTAGGATTGGAACACGAAACCTCTTAAAACAATGTTTATTATTGATAGAGACCCGGAATAGTTTATAACATTGTTTTGCATTATACCCCAATTTGACATAGTGAAGCTGCCAGACGTACACCACCAACGCATCTATGGCTAGTTTAGAACTTGACGACTATGTTGATGGAATGGACTTAAAGAGAGATCAGTCTAAAGAATCGTTTGCTTGTTGGACAAAAAGAGCTGAGTATTTTTATGTTTATCGTTTTCATTTTTCAGTATCTTTTTGTTTTTGTTTGTTAAAGTAGAAGTTGAAATCCGTTTTACCCATGCTTTGTTTTCTTTTTGGTCAACCGATTAGTAGTGGACCATTAATAACATGATCAGGGTAGACATCCATCATTAGGAATTTTGAAAAAACAAAAGTTGATTTTAACAGTGGGGAATCAAGGAAATTGGTTAGGGTGCTAATATTATTTTTAGCATGATGCTAATACTTGCCTAAGTCAATAGAAACATTTCGTTTGAATGACATGTTTTTTTTTTTATAGAAAAATGGGACGCTAAAAGGACGCCCCTGCCTGACACATTAAACTAAACGAGATTGGGCAATGCCCAAAGAGTCATACAAGAGCCAAAAATTAAGCCCTGGGTCATTAAGCTCAACATCATGAAATCATAGACCAAGAGAATGGCCTCTATTAGCCAAAAAATCAGCAGCTTTGTTTCCTTCTCTGAAAGTATGAGAGATAAGAACCTCCCAATCTTGATGAAAGAGGCTCTGGAATTGCCTCCAAAGATTGTGGTAGCGGCCTTCATAGTGTTTAGGGGTGATAATCGGTTCGGTTGCGGTTTAACCGAACCGACCGAGCGGTTAGCTGACACCGATAAGGGGTCGGAACAGCCAACCGCAACCGCAACCGATTGTTCACTCGGTTAACCGCAACCGCCAACCGAGAGGGTCGGTTCGGTTTAACGGTTAACATTTAACCGCAATAAATGAAAAAGAAAAGAAGAACAAGAAAAAAAAATATTAATTTTACCCACCCCAAGCCCCATTCTCGATCCTTCTCCGTTCCTGCTACCTTGCCCTTTCTCCAAAAGTCAATTCTCTCTCTACCCTCTCCAATTCCATTGACAAATTCCAATCTCTACCTCTCTACTATCCTCTCCCCTCACCAAATCAAAACAAAAAATCACCACATGCACAACTTCCAAATGCCCAAATCCTTCCGCTGCCAAATCTTGACAGAGAAAGACTGTCGGAGGAAGATGCATCAGGCAGATCCAGATCTGAATCTGTCGGCGCCGCGTAGAACATGCAAGGCAAAGCGACGCCATTCACGACGAGGGAGGCAATCAATCAGAACTTTCTCTTTTCCGATGGCGGGATTCGCGACCTTGGACTCGGATCGAGCGATTGGACCTACGCGCAGCGGATTGAAGCTGTGGACATCGACGATTCCTTTGTAGTGGTGGCAAAGATGCAGAACGGTGGGCGACGAGTTTAGGATGGGGTGGTTTGGACATTGGTGGTGGCAGGCGAAGAACGGAACTGGGTAAGGAAGCTAACGGTGAGGCGGCGAGTTCGGAGAGGGAGAGGTATGATGGTCGCGCGAATCGAGACCGGCCGACGGCAAAGAAAGGAAGCGGCGGCGGCGTCAATTCTGGACAGCAAGGAGAATTTTGATTTAACGTTCTCGTTGATTGCATGTCTGGTTTTGAACTAGGAGATGCCATGGAGGGCGATGATGGGTTGAGAAAGAGGGAGGGTTGAGGCTCACATTGGGGATAGGGAGGGCTGGATGTGAGGGGGTGAGGAGAGTGGAGGGATAAGGATGGCAGGGCAACGAGGGAGGAGATGAGAGTTGGGAACTGGGAGAGGTTCAGGAAAGGCAAAAAAGAAAAGAGGGTGGTTGTCGGTTTATACGGTGCACCGACACCACCGTCGGTTATAAACCGCCAACCGACGGTTGCCCATAATTCCCCAAAGCCCCAACCGACACCGCCAACCGATTATGATAAACGGTTATCGGTTAGCCGATTAACCGACATTTTCGGTTCGGTTTTGCGGGTGACCGAAAAACCGGAGACCGTTTAACAGCCCTAATAGTGTTCATGCGAATTTATAATGTCGAGGGTGACCATCGAGTCGATTCTTAGCTCCACTTTGCGGCAACCCAAACTCCAGGCAAGGCGCAGACCCTGGGTAGCACCCAACAGCTCTGCCCTGGTAATTGTACAAGCCCCTAAGTTCGAAGTGAACGCACCTAGACATTTGCCCGAGCTATCGCGCACTAGGCCCCCTGCAGCTGCCAGCGAATCCGGGTGTTTCACAGAGCCATCGGAGTTGACAACAACCCAGCCGGGACGGGGGGGGGGGGGATCCAAGCAACTTCAGTCGTTGTCTTTCTTTGTTGCGGAGTGTGAATGGCCTTTTCATTGCTTTGAGCTTCTCTAATGGTGTTGGTCCAGCTTTGAATTCTTTGGACAAGGGTGCGGGAATCTTGATGCTTGTTGTTGAAGATCCAGTCGTTCCTTCTTTTCCACAGGTACCACGCTGTAACTCCAAACAGCAGCCCGGTCTTCGAGTCCTTAAGGGGTCGTTTGCTTCAAGGATTTGGTACATGGATTTGGTACCAAAAAACCAACTATCAAGGATTTAGATACAATCCATTGTTTGCTTGCACCTTTTTTGGAGAACAAATCCGTGGGGCCCACGGATTTTAATGGTCCAAATCCGTGGACCCCACGGACTTATAAATCCCACATGTTGATGTGGGATTTGGACTATGGCATAAATCCTTGATGAGATTTTACCCATATACCCTCATGCACTTTTAATATTCCAAGGTTGCCCTCAAATTTAACTATTATTATAATTAACAATAAATGAATAATATAAACGTTCAATTAATGTGCAAACATGAGTTAGATTTTTTATATCATTTCTTGTGTTCTAGTTTTCTTTGACCTTTTCATGGAACGTGTAATTCTTTGTTCTCCCGATTCTAATATATGTTGTTATGTGTCACTTTTGAAAAGGAGGACAAAGAATTGGTAATTGATTATGTTACGTTAAAAGTTAAAACGGAATTTTCTCGTTTATTATTATTGTCCATGTGACAACATTATGCTTATTAGTATGTATTGTCCTTGTTTTGTGTACATATCATAAACATGTCAAACATATAGAAAATGACAGTAAGGTAATTTTGATATTTTGTCCTTGTTTTGTGTACATATCATAAACATGTCAAACATATAGAAAAGGGCAGTAATGTAATTTTTGACTTCAAGTAGTAAATCCCACACCTTTAAATCCTTGATAAAAACATCCCAACAAACAAAGTATTGTTACAAATCCATGATGCCTCAAATCCTTGATAAATCCTTGGGTTTTTAAATTACAAAACCCTCATTTTTAAATCCATGAAGCAAACGACCCCTAAGATTCCTTGCCATCCAATCTGTCAATTTAAGACCAATAGTTAGAGTTGATTCAGAAAACCCAAGCGCTTGCCATACCTGGGTAGCCGACACACAATGGCGCAAAATGTGTTCTGTGGATTCAGGGGCCTCTTTGCACATCTCGCAAGTATCTCGAACGCTGATCCTTCGCCTTTTCCTCTCGCAATTCGTCATCAATCGGTTGAGGAAGGCTAGCCAGAGAAAATGCCGAATTCTGTTAGGGCCATCCCATCTCCAAATAGCTTTCCAGGTAGGAGTTGCAGTGGTTGAGGCCGCATCCTCATCCCCTTTGCTACACCAATCCGCCGCTACGGTATAAGCAGATCTTAGCCGAAACTTCCCATCTTGCTCCATCCCCCATGACGTCTGATCCTCACCCAATTCTTCGTTTGGCGCATCAAGCCCTGCAATGAGAAGATTAATGGAGTTAGGAAGAAAATCTTTAAACCGCGACCAATTCCACTCATCTGGGCTAATGGTCATCTCTGCAACAGAGGCGTTCCAGTCTACAGCATCGCCATGTTCATCTGCATAGTCCTTCAGGTACACTCCATCGGCGACCCAAGCAATGTGCCAGAAGTTGACACTTTTCCCATTCCTAATATCCCACACGGTTCCTTGTTTCACAAGTGGGAGGGCTTCTAAGATCCCTTTCCAAAGTCTAGAGACCCGTTGTTGACGCATCGACACGCTTCCATTGTCGTTAGTTTTGACGTACTTGTCGTGCAAAACTCGGACCCAAAGAGGTTTTTCATCATTAAGGAATATCCAACCTAGCTTCATCAAGTAAGCCAGATTGAGCGCCCGAGCCGAGCGAAGACCCAGGCCCCCTTCCTCCTTCGGTTTACACACATTCTCCCACGAGACTAGGTGAGCTTTGGTGTGTCCTTCTTCGGCTCCCCAAACAAACCTCCTGATCTTTCTATCGATCTCCTCACAGATGTGACATGGGAGGACAGCCGTTTGCATCACGTAGTTCGGGAGGGCGTTCAGGACCGAGAGGGAAAGGGTGACACGACCTGCTAAAGAGAGGCTCCGAGTCTTCCACCCCGCCAGACGTTTGTCTATCTTCTCCAGAACAAACTTGTAAGTGTCCTTAGTAACACGACCATGGAGCACCGGTACACCAAGATATCTGCCCAGGTTATCGGTCTGCTTCATGCCCAGTAATCTACTAATACTTCTCTTTCTCTGCTCCCTGGTATTCTTCGAGAAGAAGATACACGACTTATCCTTGCTCACTTCCTCTCCAGAGGCAGCACAGAACCTGTCAAGGCAATCGAGAACAGCCCTCCCCTGCTCAGTATCAGCTTCAGCGAAAAGAACTAGATCATCTGCAAAAAAGAGGTGCGTCAGTGCAGGACCATTATTAGATAAGTGCAGAGGCCCCCAGTCTCCGTTGCCAACAGACTCTTTAATACAGTGATTCAAACGTTCAATGCATAAAGTAAAAAGATAGGGAGAGAGAGGACATCCCTGTCTTAGACCTCGTGACGGTGTGAATGAGTCCGTACAGCTACCATTCCAAAGAACCTGGAAACTAGAAGTTGTAACACACGCCATGATCAGATTGATGAAATCAGTAGGAAGGCTAGCCGCAACCAGGGTGGAACGCATGAATTCCCAGTTGACTCTGTCATACGCCTTGGCTAAATCAATTTTCAGAACCATGTTCCCACGACGACCCTTAAGCTGGCTGAAAGAGTGGACCACCTCCTGCAGGATAATAATGTTGTCCGTGATGTGCCTATTGGGAACGAAACTGGTTTGGTTCTCGTCGATCAGCTGGGGAAGGATATTTCTCTGGCGATCTGCCAGGCACTTAGCTAGCACCTTGTAGCTCACATTACAGAGCCCAATAGGTCGAAACTGACCCAAAGACGATGGAGAGTCAACCTTGGGCAGCAAAGAAAGGAGGGTCATGTTGCAACTGGCAATGCGATTTGGTTCCTTGAAGCACTGGACTAAATGACGGTGGAAATCCTTGCCAATAGAAGCCCAGCATTTTTGATAAAACACCGCATGGAACCCATCCTTACCCGGGGCCTTTAGACCACCCATCGCCTTTATGATCCTGCAGGTTTCTTCTTCCGTGGGAATCGCACTCTCCTCAATCGCCGGGAACATGGCCACTAAGAGAGGCCTTATACCAATATCCTCGGTGAAAAGAGAGATGTAGAAGTCCCTAGCCATATCTTCCAATAATTGGGGATCTTCCACCCAGGTTCCATCCGTAGCTTTAAGTTTAGAGATCTTGTTCCGACGGCGTCTAGTCAAGGCAGCAGTATGGAAGTACGAAGTATTCTTATCCCCAAAGTTGATCCATCCCGCTCTCGCTTTCTGAATCCAGAGCAGCTCTTCCTGCCATAAGGTTTGCTCCAATTCGTCGCGAAGAGAAGCCTCTAGTTGAAGGCCATAGGGATCGGGTGAGGAGTCATTCCTGACTTCGGCAGTAGCAAGGCGCTTGGTGAGTGTGGCCTTCCTCATAAAAATGTTACCGAAGACCTCCCTATTCCAGGTTGAGAGAGTTTGTTGAAGGTCTTGGAGGGAGTCGATGAAATCAGCACCATGCTTCCAAGAGTTCTCGAGCGTGGGCTGAAAATCTTTGTGAGTGAGCCACGGGGCAAGAAATCTGAAAGGCCTCTTCTGCTTTTTATGAGGTTGGTCGTTGGACGAGCAAATGAGAATGGGTCTGTGGTCTGAACGAAGCCGCGGTAAGTGATTAATGATCGTCTCCGGGAAACAACTCATCCATTCGGCATTGCAAATAGCCCGATCCAGTCTAGAAAAGAGATTTCCCCTGACCCAGGTGAACCGTGGCCCTCTGAATTCCGCATCTAACAGCCCACAGTCATCAATGCACCTGTTAAAATTAGCAGAATTTGAAGGATTATAAGCCGCCCCACCGATTCTCTCTGAAGGCCCTCGAATGGAATTAAAGTCGCCAGCCAAAAGCCAAGGTTCAGAGATGTTCTGCTCCAGATTTCTAAGAGCATCCCACAGCGGCAGCCGATCATGATCATTAAGCTTAGCATAGACCGCCGTAAGGAGCACTGCTCGATTATCCTGCACATTCACACAACGAAAATGGAGCATCTGAGAATTACGATCTAGAACAGAGATGGAAAAGACAACAGAATTACACAGAACCCAAATGCCCCCCCGAAAATCCCACAGCCTCTACCATCTCATGCTTATCAAAACCATTTTACTAATAACCTCCAACGCATCCTTGCCACTGATACGAGGCTCAACGATGAAAATCAAGTTAGGGCGATGGGAAAACACATAATCTTTGAAAATCGCCAAAAATTTGGGGTTTTTAGCCCCACGACAATTCCAAGAAAACAACTTAATCATAGGAAATGGAGAGGATGGGAAGAGAAGGCGCCCGAGCGCTAGGTTTCAGTGGCCGATTGGCCCCCGATCACTTCGATGACCGGCGGAGAGGCAAAGGCCGGGTCGTTGTTGTCTGCCATCGCCAAGTCATTCACTTTGCCAACATCCGAATGCATGTTTCCCTCGGAAGGCTTTTTCATGGTGTTCATGAACTCAGTAATGGACTGAGGATTGATTGGGAAGTTGGGCGTCTTGGACAAATCTTGCAGAAGCTTCCTCGCCTTTTGGGAATTCTGGGTCAGCGGCTTTTTAGACGACTCTTTCATGAATTTTGGCTTGATTTCCCTCGCCGAGGTTTGCTGAGATTTCGGTTTCTGGGAACGGTGGCGAATCGAAGATGTCGGCCAATTGGGGTCGATGTTCTCTTTCGTTGTCGGTTGAGATGGAGATGGGAACATCGGGATATCAGTACCATGGACTGGGCTCAAATTCCCCGCAGCCACATTTTGGTCCGCCGAAAGGTCTGATGGGCTTGGCCCAGCCTGTAAACCTGACTTGAGAACATCTCCGTGGGTTAGCGGCCTTTTCTCACTTTCCTTCAACCCAACGGGCTGCCATTCCTGAGTAATCGTTCCAATATTCTCTGGCAAAAGAGTCGTTACCGTTCCCCGCTATTTTCCCTTTCGGATTTGGGGCATTGCCTTTCTTGTCTTCTGCCTTAGATGTCGCCTTTCCTTTTCCTTCCTTTCCTAAGCTGGGCCTGACCAGATCACCCTTTTCTTGTTGATTTGCTTTTTGATTGACTTTCCCTGAAGTACCCCCTCGGCCAGAGTCTCCGCCCTGAGTACTGGCCGCAGTCTGCGCTGCTTTCCTATTCTGTCTTTTACTCCTCCTCGTCACTTACATCCACGGCCCGTAACCGACGGGAGACTCCGACGACGGTGACGATCCTTCAATGGGAAGAACATGGGTTTTTGTTGTCAAAGAGACGTTAGGAACATTACACACTTTCTTGGAGCAAGACTCCTCGGTATGGCCTATCCTGCCACACTCAAAACAAATCTCCGGTACGTTCTCATAGAGCACCGGTTGCCAGAACCCGTCCAGCCGGATCCGAGTTGCCATTGGCTTCGTCATGTCTAATTCCACCGCTATCCGAGCAAACTTCCCACGTTCCATATTTTCCGTATGATAATCGAGCTTTACCGTTCTGCCAATAAGGTTCCCCAAGGCAAAAAGGACCTCCCGATGGTAAAAATGGACCGGAAGCTCCGGCAGTTGGATCCAAGCTACAACCGATTTGTGGGGTTTATCAGCAGTTCTGAAGGACGGCGACCATTGGTGGACAACAAGATAGTGATCAAGTATTGTGCATGGCCCCCCGGTGAGAGCGTGAAGGAAATCTTGATCGTTATGGAACGTGACCAGAAAAGTTCTGTCATTCAGATCCAGGATGTCCAGCCTTCCGGTTTGGCGCCATTCCCATCGGAGTTGGGAACACAAATAAGCATAGGAGATCGAACGCCCAAGCAGTCTGACTACAAGAGTTTTCTTCCAAGGAGAGCAGAGACGATCCTTAAGCTTTTCAGAAACCTTGAGCTCCGGCTCACCACCAAATAGCCCGGGTTCGAGATCGTGTTCTCCGACGAAAGTCCATTGATTTTGCTTGGGCGGTGTGGTATGTGATGGACCGGCGAGAGCCATCTTGAAGTTGAGCGGAGGGAAGCTCGCCGGATCAGGGATCACGGGTTGCTATGGAGGAGGCAAGGAAGAGCCTGGATCCAGTGGACGTCCAGCCTGAGGTGGGACAGTCGCCGGAGGGGAAGAACTTTCCGGAGCGCTACAGAGCATTTCGAGAGCGCTAATGACCAAAACTGTAATTTGTAAATAAAACACTACAAAAGGCAACGCAGAGTAGGGGTGGGCATCTTGTTCGGTAAACCCGAACCGAACCGAACTTGAATCGAAATGAAACCATACTAATATTGTTTGGTTCGGAATTTGGAAGAGGAATGGACATAATTCGGAAACCAGGGTTCTTTCAACTGAACTGAGATTCCGAATTTCGAACCGAAAAATGGTAAGTGAGCCCAATACTCAACCCAACTCATCCCCCAAAGTCCAAATTCCACAACTCCCTAAGGCCTTTCTGTCTCTCTGGCTTTTGACAACCAACCACAAACCCAAGTCCTTAAGCCCAATCTCCTCACATCTATCCACTCTGACTCTCCATCACAGCCCAACCCCCAAAACCCCAACCCTAATCTTCATCTACGACCTAAGAGAAGAGAGTCTCCTTCAATCCAATATTGTCGCCTGGAGATGGATGAAAAGACAAGGAGATCGAACTCAATTCGCCCAGATCCAACATCCAGTGACCCATCTCTCGTCGACGCTCGCTGGAGAAGACGATCTGAAGGTGAGGAAAGAAAGAAGGCAAAGAAGTTGCCGACGACTTTGGCGGCGGAGGAAGCAAGCAACGACTTTGGCAGTAGAGGATGCTGCCGACCAATGCCCTCCCTCTCCATTCTATTCTCCTCGCTCTGATCTTCGGCGACAGAGAACACAAATCCCGGGAGGGATCCTCAACGATGGAGGGAGCTTTCCTCGTCTTCAATCGAGCCACCAATAACCACATGCAAGTGATGCTACCCATAACTTCGTCGCCGTTGTTGTCGGCCGAAGTCTTCAACTGTAATTGGCGGCGTGCTCTCCTCGGTGAAGCGGCGGCATGCTCTTTCCCTCAAAGTTCCTAGCGAGAGAGAATGGGGAAAAGAAGAGAGACGGAGAGGAAGAAAATAAAAAATGGCCTAGGAAGAGAGGGATGGGACATGAGACGAGGGATAGGCGGAGAGCAAAGTTGGGTTTTGTGTGAAAGAGGATTTTTTTTTACAAAAGGGAAGGAGGATTGTGAAATTTAGGGTTTTTTGGTATACCGAGCCGAACCGACATATATTTCGGTCTGGAGGAATTTGGGGACTCAGTATGCTCTATTTCGGTTCAATTTTGACAGAATCGAACCGATGCCCACCCCTAATGTAGAGGAATGGGGAAATAGAGGGGAAAGGGAAAATGAGTAGTTACTATAACACCCTTAGTAAAATTATTAGCATAATGCTAACACTTAAGGGTGTTAGCATCCTATCTGGTTTCGGAATAAACTATTTTCAATCAGTTGCAGGTGTTAATATTGTGAACTTTTTGGCGTAAAGTTTTTCTCTCTCGTTTAGCGGGAGTTTCGCTTGGAAATTTAATCATGTTTTCCATTGATTGCTAGATTTTTGTGAGAATTACGATTATTTATCCCAAACCGCCATTACAGAACAATGTTTAGCTATCCTAGATATTTTCATTTTAATTATTGGAAAGGTTCGATCGAGATAAGGTAATTTTTGGAGGCCCCTAACACTATAAAATAATATGTTAATCTTCAAGATGGGACCTGTTCCACAAGCAAAGAATTGAGGAGTTCTGATGACATGTAAATTACACTATTCTAGACCCCTAGTTAACGATATGTTTTACATGGTTCTCGCACATTTGTTGTCATAATTACTTGAATTTTCTCAAAGGTGCATTTGGTAGCCTTTAGGGTTGTTTTCACACATGTGATGCCTTTTTGGGTAGTTATGGTGTATTTTACAGCCAAAGCATCATAGTAGCTCATGATGGAATGAAAGAGGGAGAGTATACAAGCATATGTGATCAAACTGGACCTAATTTTCAGTTCTGACGAGGGAGAAAACACCAAGACAAGTTGACAATCCGAAGCAGACCAAGCACAAAGACGACGACGTAAGCGCCATTTCATACTATGGACCGCCAAAATGAACACCATTTTGAGGAAATCGTGCTTTGATAACTCGAAAGTTCTAACCTAGGAACTTGAAGCGCAAGATGAGAAAGAAGTGGTAACAGAGGAGTTTCATTCCGTAGGCTGTTGTTTCCGGCGCCATTTTGGAGAGACGAGGTATAATAGCTAATTTTCCTAGAGCAGAAGGCAGACATCGTCTTTTAACATTCTGCTAGTGTTTAGCTGCAAAAAAATGAGCATAAATCTCCTTGGAGGCACTAAGGAAGAGCAAGAAGTGAAGATCACAAAGGGATTTCTCCATGATGACCCTCACACCTTCTTCTCTTGTAACTTTTCTTGTAGTTATGGATAGCTAAACTCATAGACTATTAAGACAATATAGAACCCTAGGGGTGATGGATGTATTGGATTATGTGATTGACTAAATTTTGATTCATTGATCTATGTTCTGTGAGTATTTTTCATACCACATTTGTCTTTATAATTGAAGCTATCTAATAGACATAAGAAGGATTAGCAGTGGCGTAGCCAGACATCGAGTCCACTGGGGTCCTTAAAATTTTACTAACATAAATTCTTGTGTACCTAATGAATTTTGAGTTAACCGGGGTCCTTGGTGAGCTAACATCGTTGAGAGTATGGGGTCCTAAACTTGAATTATCGTACTAAAACCTATGTATTTAAAGGATTTTGTTGCCCAATTATTTGCCAAGTGGGGTCCTAGGACCCCTCTCCTCCTTACCTCCCTCCGCCACTGAGGATTAGGGATTGGGAATTTAGGAATTTGGAATTGAGGAATTGAGAGAAGAAATTAGGGATTGGGTTCAATATTATGATATATTCATAATAATCTTTTGAATGAGGTTCACCTCCTTAAATAGTAGTTCTAAAAGTAACTAATAATAATAACCGGAACCACCCAGCCACATACGACTCAAATCGACCCGTCCACTATGCCCGAACCGTCCGTGCTTCCATCATCCCTCCCCTCTTCAGATCCGAAATTGCCCTCAATGTCAAACACGTGTAACACTACGCTAGAGTGGCGGTCTCCTCCCACGTGACATCCTCCGGAGCTAGCTGTTTCCACAACACCAAGCTTTCTTCCACAAACCGGCCTCCCTTACGTCTCCACTGCATCTCAAGTATCTTCAAGGGAGTCAGCTCAAGGTCTCCATCAGAACTAATCCGAGGGGCGGTCATCTCCGCGCGATCCGCCGGTCCACGATACCTCCCAATAACGACACATGGAATGTCGGATGGATGCGGGAGTCCGACGGTAACTGCAGTCTATATGCCACCGGATTGACTTTATGCATTATTTCATAGGGTCCAAAGAAAAGGACGGCGAGCTTCTAGTAAGCTCTCCGGAAGACTGATGTCTTGCGATACGGATGCAGCCGGAGTAACACCAGATCACCCACTACAAACTCCTCCTCTTGCCGACCCAAATCCGCAGCCTATATATGCTAGAATATAGTTTTGAACACTCTTTAATGCACAAATGTACATGTAAACCCCAAGATCTAGGGAGACAAATGAGTGTTATCATTGCCATTTGGTGATAAATTTCAAATGGGCAGAAGCTATTAGTTCCTCAATTACGAGGTAAATAATCAAAGCTAAAATAAAGCAAGAAATTACTCGGCTCTTGTGCCTATAATCTATATACAGTATAACCTCTTTAAATTAATAATTGATAAATTAATAACCTAGTATAAATTAATAATTTCTCCGGTCCCGACTTGTGCCCGTGTAAAAAATGAGAAAATTTAATAAAATAATAAGATAATAATTTTTGAGAACCAACCTACATAAATACATGTATTTTTAACTCTATAAATTAATATTTATAAAAATACAGTTCATCTAGAAATTTATAATATAGCTAGGATAATCTAGAAAAATACGAATATATAGTTGTTTATTTATTCTTGAAGTTAAAGTCTAATAGAGGTTCATCTTGAACTTTCCTCATTGCACTCGAAGTCTCCGGTGTTGTCTTCTCTAATTGCATAAAGTAATTTTGAAGAGTCGATGCTGCTTTAAGGTGTTGAATCGTCATCTCCTTCATCCTCAATTGAACCCTCAATGACATCAGTCACAATTTCTTCTAACGTTTGTGCCGTGATACACTCATCATTTTCACCTGAATACTCCAACAAATGACTTACATTCATCTTGGTATGATAACCCATACCATTAAATATATGATGAGCGTACATCATAAGAAAACTTCTTCAAATTAATAATTAATAATTTATCGATTAATTAATAACTACTGTAAATTAATAATTTTTACTGGGGTTAATTGCATGGTTGGTCACTCAAATTACAAAAAACGTTCATGTTTGGTCACTCGAAATATTTAATTCCATTCTTGGTCACTAAAATTAGTTAAAGAGTTCAAGTTTGGTCACTCTCCGTCCATCTCCGTTAACTTTTGCTTATGTGGCAGTCAACTCTTACAATTGACCGTTAAATGTGCCACGTGGCAATTTAAAAATTAATTAAAATAAAAAATTTAATTTTTTAAATTTCCACCTCATTATCACAATTATTAAAAAAATAAAAATATTAAAACTAATTTCTTCTAATCTCCATACCCTACCGACCAAACCCCGATGCCGTTGGAGTTACCTACTCCGCCGCCGCACTACCGCCGCCGCCGCCCAGCGAATTCCAGTCGCAGTTCATCTTCGTCCTCGCAGCACCTCCCGCCTCCCGGAGACCATCGCCTCAGCGGTGGTGGCTCTTGGATTCCTCTAGGTGCTCCGTCGAGAAGCTCCGCCAGCCACCAGCTCCTCATCTCCGAGGTGAACAGGCTGGTAGAATTTCTCTTGAACGGTCGATACCGGACAGGTACTGACCGCCGTGGGAAAACTATGATTTGAAAATTGAAACCATCCGTGTTTCGCCAATCGATGAATATGCATGATATTGCACCTCAACGAACTTGGAGATTGTTCATCTCTGTTTTCATGAAAAGAAACAGAGCAAAAACAAAGTATTATATTATAAGGTAAGGTTTCCCCTGTTCAAATTCCAATTGGCTTAATTATGCAGATCCCTTGCAGAACATCCCTAACCCTCATACTCCTGCTACTGCTACAACTACAACTCCTACCTTCACTTTCATAACAGCTCCAATTACGACACAAAACCCGACTGTCTCTCCAGGCCGGCCTTCCCAGCTACTGTCAGCGGTTACTACCGCCTCAACCACAACAACCACGCCTTGCTCCCCCAACTCCTCTTCTTCGGGGAAGCACCCGACGTACATGGGGATCTGGGCCCGGAGCGGGAAGTGAGGCTTGGAGATCCGGGAGCCCAAAAAGTCGACCCGGATATGGGTGGGGATGGGACATCGTTGCATGCCAACGTGGTGATAGTGATACTGCGAAGGGTTTCGTCGGCGAGAAGAAGCTGTAGAACATCTTCCGATTGAAATATTTCGGGGAAAATGTCGTGGGGAGTCCGGACAACGTCGTTCCGCTCTACAGAATCTCCGTCTTCAATTCAAAATCCCCTCCACGCCCTACTACACTATGTACTATATATTCACTCTCCCCTCAAATCCACCATTGATTTGAACCAACCCAAACTCAACCCACACCTCCCCCAACAACAAATCACCGCCGCCATGGCCTTCTCAATCCGCCACTCTGTTTCCCTTCCCCTCTTCATCTTCCTAATTTCCCTTCTACCAGAACAGCACTGTCTCGCCTCGAAGCCGCCTCGCCAGATTTTCGCCCTGAAAACAGAGACCCACCAGCGGATTCCCAATTCTAGGCTGTTCCAGACCCTCGCCGCGGGTTCCAAATCCGACAAGATGCTCCTCCACCACAACGTCTCCCTCACCGTCTCCCTCACATTCGGGTCGCCGCCGCAGGCCGTGACGATGGTGCTTGACACGGGTAGCGAGCTTTCCTGGCTCCATTGCAAGAAAACCCCGGGAATTAAAGGTTTGGGATGAGATTTGGGTGGGTTGTCTTTGATTTAGGGGATTTTCATTGACGGGGAGCTCGTGGAGAGGTGGCCGGCGTGAGTGAAGCCGCAGATGGACGGTTGAGGTTCAGCCGAGCATGGAAATTAGAAGAAAAGAAATTAGGTGTTTTATAATTTTTATTTTTTATTAGTTGGAATAATGAGTTGGAAATTTAAAATTTAAAATATTATTTTTAATTAATTTTTAAATTGCCACGTGGCACATTTAACGGTCAATTGTAAGAGTTGACTGCCACATAAGCAAAAGTTAACGGAGATGGACGGAGAGTGACCGAACTTGAACTCTTTAACTAATTTTAGTGACCAAGAATGGAATTAAATATTTCGAGTGACCAAACATGAACGTTTTTTGTAATTTGAGTGACCAACCGTGCAATTAACCCATTTTTACTGTTCCAATTATATTATTTTATAGAAGTTATACTGTATGTTCTTACTATCTCTCGTCTTTGTCATCTATTATCAAAGCTAGTTGGGGGACCAGGTAAGTTTGTATGTGTAATGAATCAACCTCTTAGGTCTCCTCCAATTCTTGCGAGAATTTTTTTTGAATCTTTGCGCAAAAGAGAAGCATGAATTTTTTAGAAATAATAGACATTTTGGAGAAGTAAACCAATGCTTTAGAAAAGCACAACAAGAAAATAATCATTTGGCAACCACAAAAAATGGTCTTAAAATCCAGAAAAATGGTCGTCGTAAATTTCAGCGACCAAATTTTCGAGTCACCACTCACCAGAGTGGTCGTCTATAGCTCGTCGTCTACAGCGACCCACAACTGAAATGGTCGTCATAAAGAATATATTTGACGGCCATATTTGGTGGTCGTGAAATCTAACATCTATGGCGGCCACCTCTTTTGGTCGCTTGGAAAGACTTTTTCGCGGCCATATAGATGGTCGTTGAATGCATTAACAATCGACGACCAACACATAATAGTCGCCAATGGTTATCTCAGGCGATCAATTACTCGCCGCCGATTACCCCTTCAGCGACCATTACAGAGTGCTGCAACAGTAAGGAAATGTAGAAGCATTGAATGGTTCAAGAGAGGTGACACAATTCTCATAGTGCATGCTGCATGCAAATCTTATTAAGAGTACACAATTCTCATAGTGCATGCTGCATGCAAATCTTATTAATAGTACATGCTAGCATATTTAACTTTGTGGCATCTCTTGCTCTTGGCTGCACAAATATTGAGATCCCATGCCATATATTCATTTAGCTCCCACAACAATAACTAGTTTTCACTACAAAAAAGAGGAGGTTTGGGGATGACAAAAGTCGTCCCCGGAAATAGGAAAAATCGTCCCTAGAGTTTTTGGGGACGACTAAGTCGTCTCCAATAAGTGGTTCCCTATACTCTTGTCCTCTATTTTTTTGGGGACGACAAAAATGTAGGTCGTCCCCATTACTAGGGACGACAGTCGTCCTCGATACGCGCAAGTCACCGTCTCGTTTCTTGTCCATGAAGGACAATATGTCGTCCCCATAGTTATAACTTTAGCGACAACAAGTCGTCCCCATAGCTATAACTTTAGCGACAATAAGTTGTCCCCTAAACATCATTTCTAGGGACAAACTGTTGTCCCACATAATTGATTTCATAATTGCATTGGACCAATATGGGGATAATTTGTTGTCCCCTTTTCTTTTTATAAGATCGACGTGTCGTCCCTATAGGTGTCAAATTGGAGTCCATAATTCGTCCCCAAAAGCTTTCTTCAAGGACTACGAGTGGTTTCCTATACTATATCTTTAGAGACGACAAGTTGTCACCTATGACTTTTAGGGCAAACAATTGTCCCTAAACTTGTGTATTGGGGGACGAGGAGTTGTAACTTATACGCCTTTTGGGAACAACTAATTGTCCCCTATGTAACTCGTATGAATGACCTATTGTCCCTTAGCATGTGTCTTTGGGAACGACTAATTGTTCCCTGTATCACTTGTGGGGACGATCAATTGTCCCTTAAACTATATTTTTTGGGACGCCTAATTGTCACTTATTAACTGGTAGGGACCGCCAATCATCCCTTAACAAGTGTCTTTAGGGGCGTCAATTTGTAACGTACATAACTTTTAGGGACGAACAATTGTCTTTAGCCTTTATCTTTGGGGACGACTCATTGTCACCCATATAATATTTTGGGACACCATGTTGTCCCTTAAGTGGTAGCATAAGGGACGCTGAAATCTCGTCTACATAAATTATAGGGACGACTAGGGGTCACTTAAACGGTGTCTTTGGGGACGAGAGATTGTCACATTTGTAATTTATGGAGACGATCATGTGTCCCTTCACCAATATCTTAGGAGGCGACAATATAGCAAAATGTCATAAAATCATCTCCATAAAAGTGCAATAAAACTAAACTACTACAATGTCATCTCATCCAACACTAGAAAAACCAACATTCATAGTTTTAAAGGATAACCATTCTCTCGTGAAACTAGAAAAATACTAAAAAATAATAGATAACAAGTTCTAAATCCATGAATTGTTCTATTATCTCTCTTGACAAAAGTACTAACACTTAACTACTCTTTCTACCGCGCTTCCACCAACAAACTTCATTCTTCTCTTAGCTCCCTGAAAGTAAAATTAGAATTAGAAAAAATTTAAAATTTAAATATATGGCAAGAATATCAATTGAATGAAATGGAGGCACATACTCAATTTAGAAAAGAAAAGCTATAAAATTCGTAACAATTTAAGGCTATGAAACAAATTAGTACTATACATATAGGATCACAAAAAGAATTAAAAAAACACGTTGAAGTTGTAGCTTGTAAATTTGGAACTCAAACTACCATAAAAGAAGAGTACTGATTCCAATTTACTAGCTAAGTTAGCTAGCTTCTTTGAATCAAAAGAAGACTCTTGAGTACCTATTTTTCTTTCTTGAGTTTGAAACCTGCTTGCATGGTGCACTTCGTTTCTTTTCTGCGCGTCTAGCCTGTAGAACGAATTTGAACGAGAATGTTCGTAATTTAAATATATTTAACCTTCAACCTTAATATTAAATTTCATACCTTGTTAGAACATTCATCCCTTGTATAATCTTCTCCATTTGTCTCTTCCGGAGTGAGAGCATCCTCCATCTAATTTTATGAGTGTGTCAATTTGATTGTGATCTTGTAAATATAATGAAACAATTCATGTATGTAACAAGATAGAAAATTGACTACTTACATGTCCACTGCGAGAAGATGATTCATGCCTTTCATTTTCTACCATTTCCATAAATTTTTCGAACCTTTGGGTCAAGGCCAGATTGTGTTTGGCTTGATATGCTAATCTTGCAGTTAGGTCACCAACTTGAGCCTCCAGTTGCTCTATCTTTCCATTTTGATTGTTTGTATTCATTCCCTTTGTAGTTGACTTGTACCCAGTTCCTTTTCCACGAACATAGCCAGAACGAGCACCAAAGACCACTCTCAAGACATCCTCATTATCATTAACAGTCTCATCCACAGGCATGACTTCTTCTTCTGTTATTCTTATCTCATGCTAAAATGAATTAAAAATTACTACCATGTTATTTCAAGCATAGTTGGAAAAAAATTGGCAGATTAATTAGAACCAAAACACTTACATAATAATTCTCTGATGAACTATCAACCCACTTTCGCTCATTATTTGCATTCAAAGTACTATGTTGTGCCATCCAAACTTCCGATGCAGGTGGTAGTTTTCCAGTTTCCTCGTCAATCTAATGTCATACATGTAAACTTTAGTCTATAAGAAGCAACAAAAACATGAATTGGCATCCAACAAAATAAAAAAAAACAACATTTACCATATCATATTCTGTTTGTGCGAATGGTGTTGGTCCAGTACAGGCAATGACCTTTTGATTTGAGCGATTGTTAGCATTTTTCAAGCTAAGAGCCTGCACATGAAGAGTTTAAATTGAACACACTTTTTACTGCTAAAATCCACAATAATAACAAGAATACTACCTTAAATTCCGGTGATGCAAAAAGTTGCAACATTTGTAGCCAATCTTCTGCAGATAATCCTTCAGGGATATCCTTCATTGGTAGAAGCCTCCTAATTGCTAAGGGGAGAAGTCGCTGCATAAACACGTGGCAATCGTGACTCTTCATGCCAGAGATTTTTCTCTCCTTCATGTTGACACATCTAGAAATTTTTGACAAAAATCCATCGGGAGTCTTTATGTTTGTCACCATCCTGCACAACACTTCCTTCTCTTCCTTCGATAGCGTATAAAGTGCAATCGGGAGACGAGTTCTGCCTCCAACCTCCACTGGATGTAGTTTTTCTCGAATTCCCAGTTGTACCAAGTCCAATCTACTTTTGTAAGAATCTTTTGACTTTCCCTTGATATCCATTATGGTCCCTAGCACATTATCGCACACATTTTTCTCAATGTGCATGACGTCAAGGTTGTGGCGGATAAGGAGATTCTTCCAATAAGGCAGCTAAAAAAAATGCTTTTTTTCCTCAAATTTTCCCAACTATTAGTAGCATCATAGTTGACAGGATTTTCTTTCCTCCCAAAAGGTACTTGCGTGAAAGAGCAGCATTTCATAAGCACCTCATCTCCTGATAATGGATTTGGTTTTGCCCTGACCTCTCTTTCCCCATTGAATGCTGCAACATTCTTTCGCCATTTGTGATTAGGTGCCAACCACCTTCGGTGGGTGAGCCATGTAGCACAACTTATTCGACCCTTTCAAATACAGCACGCTAGTGTCAGCTTGACATGAAGGACAAGTCTTATAACCTTTCGTAGACCATCTCGAGAAATCAGCATAAGCTGGAAAGTCACTAATAGTCCATAGAATCGAAGCACGCAACTGAAAGTTCTTCTTGGAATGTGCATCGTACGTGCTAACTCCATCTTCCCATAAATCCTTCAAATCCTTGATCATAGGTTGCAAGAATACATCGATACCCATACCTGGGCTATGAGGACCAGGTATTATCATTGACATGATAAAATATGGTTGTTTCATGCACAACCAAGGAGGCAGGTTATAGGGAATAAGAACCACTGGCCATATACTATGTTGGGAGCTCATGTTGCCAAAAGGTTGGAAGCCATTAGTTGCTGCACCCAGTCTAACGTTTCTAGGATCAGATGCAAAATATGGGTATGTCTCATCAAATGACTTCCACGCAGGAGTATCAGCGGGATGTCGCATTATACCATCATCACTTCTGCCCTCCTTATGCCACCTCATCTCAGAAGTTGTTTTACTTGACATAAACAACCTCTGCAACCTAGGCTTCAATGGAAAATATCGTAATACCTTGTGTGGTTTTCCCTTCCCCTTGCTGTCTATAGATGCATATCTAGGCAATTTACAAACTGGGCACGATGTTGCATCTTTATGAGGACCCCAGTATAATGTGCAACTCTTCTCGCAGACATCGTACTTCTCATAACCAAGGCCTAATTCAGAAATATACTTACGAGCACTACTGAACGACTCGGGCAAATTAACCTTGCCATCAGGAATTAAGACCCTCAAAATGTCAAGTAAGTCGTCGAATGACTTGTTAGTCCACTTGTGAATACTTTTAAGATGAAGCAGTTTCACAATTGTCGATAGTTTAGTGTACTCACAGTTCGGGTACAATTTTTCCTTAGCCTCTTGGAGCAAGCGATAGAAGGTAGTAGCATCTTGATTAGGTTCTTCTTCGGCATCTTCTGTGTCCATTGCCAAGTCTTCTTCTTCATCTCTCCTGCCATACACGTCATGTAACAATCCATCCATATCATCAAGAGTATCTTCGAGCATATGGTCTTCATTCGGTTCTTGGCTACTTGTCGACTCCTGCGTATTACAGGCACCTTCTCCATGGAAGTTCCAAGTTGTATAACTCTCCAACATCCCATGTTTTAGCAGATGGAATTGAACATCTGATCGACCTTTATATGCAGCGTTTCGACACTTTGTACAAGGACAACGAATGGCTTCTTTGTTGGCGGAACGAGAAAATGCGAAATCAATAAACGCATTAACGCCTTGGAAGAATCCAGGTTCTCTCCGGTTCCGTATGCTCATCCAATCCTTATTCGGAATCATCTCCTATTATAAAATATAAATTACCAATTATGACACAAACAAATAAATAAATATAAAAAATGAATCATGACACCAAAAATAAATAGATGACATGATGAAAGAAACACTAAAAATAAAATAATTAATGGGTTGTGCAATTCAAGCATATGATTATTTGAATCTATGCACTTTTGGTGCGTATAGACATAGGAAGAGGCTAAACTTTTCTATCAATGGTAAAAATTTGGGGAAGGGAATGATTTTTTAGCTATGATTAAGTAAAGCAATATTTACCCTAACTAAAGCTTGTTTCTCGTAACATATATATTTTCCATCCCTGAGTAAAGATTTATATATGCTAAGTACAGCCTTAAGTAAAGCAAGCATTTAGTATAACCAAAGATAACTTTGCCCAACATAATTGGGGGAGGGGATGATTAATTGAAACTTGAGAGAAACGACAAGCAGGGATGATGCTATAAAAACTCTAATTACAAGAAATTAGTTTACCGGAAGTTATAAATATGCTGATGGTATTGTGCTAGCTCTTCCAACTCTTCAGCTTCCTCCTTTGCTAGTATCAATATTTTTGTATGAAGGTAGTAGAATTTGATGTTCAGCTCAACAAAACTCACCTATTTATAATGTAACAATAACAATCAAAACATGACTAGGAAAATCATAAACCTACCAATAAAACTCCTAATTCAAACATAACAAGGAAAAAGTAACTCTTCCCACGTTTCAATAGTTAGGAGGAAAACAATAAAAAAATAAAGATGGGGAAGACAACTCCAAAACAGAAAAGGAACTTCGCAACCTTTGATGAAATTTGTGGGGACGAAAAAAATTGATACCCATCAATCTTTTATCCGCTTGCTTTGTAACCTGGGCCGCTAATGGGTCAAGTCCCGGTAGATTCTTTTCCAGGGACAGCTAAACAAAATTACAAATTAATAAAAATCTTATTCATTATTTTATAGGGACAATTTAACACGCTGGTCCCCGGTAACACTTAAAATTGTATATGCGGAGACAGTACACACAAAGCGTCCCCAACACTGGTCCCCAAATCTCATCCCCGGTAACACTTAAAATTGTATATGCGGAGACAGTACACACAAAGCGTCCCCAACACTGGTCCCCAAATCTCATCTTTTTTGTAGTGCAAAAATCAAACACACAGGGTACAAGATTACAACACAAAATGACTCCAAGTTCACCAAATAAGAATTATGCATCAATACTCAAACAAGTCCATGACTACACCTTGTTTTTCATCACGGTTAGAGACCCGACACTTTCTTTGCAAGATTATAATTCAGTAAAATTTAGAAAGTTTTCAAGTAAGCACGTCGTGGCTATCATATTGCAGATCCTTGCTCCTGCTTTCTAAGGTTTAATGTGCATATAAAATAAAAGAACAAAGCAATCAAAAACCAAAACGAACACATGATTAGGCAAAACAACATATGGGAATTATTTTCTGGTTAATTAATAACCAAAATCTCATGTCATAAGTAATAATCAACTTAATTAGAAGGCGTGGCTATTGGAATTTCAAATTACTACTATCAAATACCATAGTGTTATGAAATTTATGCATCCCCGTCTTCAACATGCAACCAAAGGCGGAGCCATGCGTTTTAGATAGAGGTGTTCAAATGGTATGAGTGGCTACAACATAACCATTTATGTCTAAATGTTTTTAATCACGAAACAAAAAAATGTATCCACACCAACCAAATTACCATTTGCCCATTCACTATCATTTTACAAGCAATAATAATATTGCCACCAAGCTGTTCTTAGATGTTGAAGGTAGGGATGCATCATTCTGAAGCTCATCTCTTTTCTTCAAGCCTGTTCGTTGCCGTTTTTGTGATCTTCGGGCTCCTTGCGAACTGCTTTTCTCCCATTGTGGCGTTGGTCCGGTCGCTGCATGGTGAGCTGGTGGTCGGCGGTTGGTTTTTTGGCGGCTCTATTCGGATGGTTGGCGGCGGCAGGTTGAAGAAGAGATGATAGCTAGGGTTGGTGTTGGTAGTTGTCTTTAGGGTTAATTTTGTTGGGATTTTTAGTGGTGTGAATGGAAATAAAAGGGGAAAGTTTCAAGAGAGTCTTTTGAAGTACCATGTTGGTAAGATGTGGGAAGGCATGACCTCGAATTCGATCGATTTGATGTAATATGAGATTAATTGGTTAAATTGGTTTGTGTGACCAAATGAACCAAACCAAGTTGACCCAAATCGAACCGAACCGATGAGGCGGTTGGAATAACCAAACCGGTCCAACTACCATGGACCGAACCGATGCAATGGTTCATTATTTTAAAATGAACCAATGCGTTGGTTGGGGTGTAACCACCCATATGAAGAGTTGCCTCCCTTCAATGCACCCCTTCATTTTCTATAAATAGCACCATATCCCCTCTAGTTTTAACTACGAGATACATGGATTTTTCCGATACCAAAATTCTGCCAAATCCAAAACTAGTTTTATGCATTCTTTTCAAAGAGAAAAATAGAGTCAAGTGTGGTTCTCGCCAGTTCGCTGCGTTCGATGGTTTCCGGGGTTTGAGGTACCGCTACGCTGGAAAAGGTACGTCTTTTCTATCCTGGGAGGAATCATTCCATAACCTTGGGTACTAGAGGGGAATAAGATTCTTTAAGAAGAAATAGTGAATTCTATCGGCTAGGACGCTTGCATGTGTCTTTGCATATTTTTCTTGATCTTATGTGTTTGCTTGTGTTGCAAGAAAATAGTATACGTGAACAATTTTCCACAACAATCTTAAAGAATCTTATTTTGGAATTGTTCACGGTTCTGGTTGGTTTTCAATTTACCATGCAATGAAATTGTTTTCGACTTGTTATTGAAATAGCATGTATAAAATAAGAGAGATTTTCATACCTCTTTCGGTTCCTGTATATTCAATGTTGCATGATGGTTCTGTGTTCAAGAAACCATTCCTTTTGGTAGTTCTACTTTCTACCAGTCGGTTCCCAGAAGGGTCAGAGTCATTCGGCAGTCCTTACAAGTTCAGGTAACACTCCGTTCGTCTTCCCTTTTTATATTAAACGTGTGAAGAAGATGATATATATGAATTATATATATATTCTCGGTTGCATATACTGGAAGTAGAAAAATTTGATTCATGTGACTAATCAAATTTGCCTTGATGGTATATATATATAATCTTCCATGCTTGCAATTGTTGGCACTGTGGATAATTATATATAGATCTATGTTATATATATATATATTTATCATCGTTGCATGCCACTGTTCACATATGTGTCTGCCATCAATTGGGTTGGCTGGTAGATAATGGCAAGTATCAGTAGGTTTCATGGGATGTTCGCCTGCATGCATATTTTTGTCTCTGAGCGTACTTTGTCTTGTATATATGTGAAAGATGGAGTTCATGTTTATTTGTTTAATCTTGCAAGCAAATTGGAACAAAGATGGCTGGAAGCATTCCAAAGCCACATAACCCCATCAATGTTGATGAAGATGACGATGATGTCATAGAGGTCATCAATATCGAATCAGATCTGGAGATCATTGATCTCTCTACTCCCGAAATGGAGTTTGACAATGAAGAGTGGTTCAATTTTATGACGATAGCGGGAATTTGCTATATAATGACATTGATGGAGAGAATCCAACCAATTATTGGACTCTAGATGGAATACCCATCTATGATTGGTACTCAATGGGTCCTAATGTGGATGATTTGGGCACCCATTTGGACTCGATGGAGAGTACGGGGGAAGAAGAGGAAGTTGAGGAATCGGAGAACGAGGAGGAGTACTCCGACATAGCGACCAATGAATGTCTCTCTGATCTTGACTTCGACCCCAAGAATCCTTAGGATTCTTGTATCTGTATTGTAATCTCCTTTGAGGAGTAGACATATGTATGTGTGTGTAGACACCTCATTTTGTCCGGATAAATTTATCCAACTAAAAATTCCAACTTAAATCGTGAAATGTCGTAAGATAATTAGATTGGCCATTGCAAGTCTAAAATATCAACGATTGTACAAATTATTCGAATTCGGTTCCAGTAGATCTAATAGGATCGATTGGCTTCCAATATAAGCTTTTAGCACAACACAAATAATAATAAAGAAGCACATTGTATTAAAATTACTGTTAACTCACAATTAGCATCAGAATAACAAGTCATAATTATTGCATGAGAATTACAATGTGTTCAATAAGTTTCAGGCTTTATCCACCATCTCATTTAAAGGAAATCAACCTTGGACCTGCAAAGCTAAGAAGAAAAATCAGTCAGTCCAAACTCCAGGCCCAGACTGAAAGAGCCCAACTCGGCCTAGAAGGTCATAGCCCACAGTCAGGCCCAAGATCTCATGGGTCAGATCCTGACCAGCCCAGGAAAGGCCCAACCAGACGGACTGGTCGAACCAGAACTGGTCCGACAGAACCCAGATACCACCGCCTCTTTTTCTCTATAAAAGCAGGCTCAATTTTCAAGAGAGGGACATCTTTTTGGGAGGGGGAAAAAACACTTGGGGAAACACTGTCAATTCTTTCTTTCAGCCATTTCAGAGATTTTGTTCTTCTTAGTCAGTTTAGAGAAAGGGGAAGTGCTGGGAAAATAAAAGAGAAACGCAAACACTCTTTTTTCTTTCTTCATTCTGTCAAATAGAAAGCCTCTAGCCAAACAGAAGCCCAACGAGGTTTGTATTGAGCAAAACCAGATTCATATTCTGGTTATAATAATATACTATTGATTTATTCTCTTCTCTTCTCTACTACTCTTCTCTTTTTGTCAATATCATTCTACTATTGTCATTATCAGCATCTCTTTCTTTTATCTTTCTTCACAATACTTTTAAAAATCAATCAACTCTATAACTGTACATTGACCAAACTGATTTAAAAGAGAAATCTCACCTATTCTATTTTATCAGCTCTTCAGTTTCAGTTTCATTTTCGGTCCCATTATTTACTTATTTTTAACATGATTAATATACTATCCACTAACAGCAGCTAACTACTTGAGTAACGACTCTGGTTTACATATTATTTTGCTAGTTAGCATCTGCTCATGGTCTTTACATTCAATTTTCTACTACGCTATTTACTACCTGTCGATTGCTATTCCTTTATTTATGTCATATATTTCAACTCATTTCCAGCATGTAGGTAAAAATACCATCATTCGATTGAAATAAAAAGTGGTATTCTCCAAATAATCCCAACCCTCTAAGCTCCCAGACCATTCATTCACCACAAAATCACACCAAATAAACCTCAAACACAAGATTCAGACAAACACAACCATTTTCCCTTTAATTTATATCTATGGATCATTCTCATCTCAACAACAGAATCGTTTTTTAGCTTAATCTCTCTAGCCACAGACCACAGTGAGCCCATTTAAAAAAACCTACCTCGATCTGTTCCCTTTCAAAACCCTGCACAAATTAAATCAAGTAGATCAGAAACCCAAAACTAAGAGATAATCAAAGTACAAAAAATAAAAAATCCTCACTAGGTCTGTGAGTCGCCGTCGCCGTAGCACCCTCTGCTACCGTCTTCCCGGTCTAAGTTTCCCCTAGACCCGACCCTCAAAACCCAGAAAAAAGCAGAAAGGGTGAGAACCCGAACTCCCCCAAAATCGGAATATAAAAAAATCGAGAAAACAAACATGCATGTCAAAGAGGTTTACCCGATTTTTGATTTCTTCATTATCGTCACCATTTAAACGAGAAAACGAACGGATTGAGAGTAGAGGTGCAGGGCGGCCATGGATTTGGAGTTGGGTTCGTTTTTCCTCTAACGATTAGAGTGGGTTCTTGGATACGAACATGAGAGAAGGCGAGAGAAAGAGAGAGGCGAGGAATGACGGCGGTTTTAAGAGAGTGAGGTTTTCGTTCTCTGGAGAAGAAAGGAGAAATGAAGCAGAGAGAGTAGAAAAAAACGAGAGGGCGAGGTAGAGAGAGAGAGGGGAGCGGCCGTTCGCCCAGCTGTTAGGTTAGATTAGGGTTTTCATCAGTTAAAGCTCACTTATATACCTCTGGCCTCAACCTAAATGACGGATCTACCCCTCCATGCCTTAAATCGTAAAAAATGAACGTTTTTGGTTTCGAACCGACGACCTTCACGTCATTCCTCGCCGCTACTCGCCAGAACAAACCACTGAGCTACATCACAATTCTTGAACCTTTTAGGCCCCTCGTCTAGTTTTATTCCTTATCATGCTTAATATGTAATTAATTAAACGTATTAGAAATTTTGATATAGTTAGATTGTCATTATTTTCATACATCAAAATCTTCAAATATCTTTTTCACTACGTCATTATGCATTTATATATATTTTTTTCCTAAAGATCCAATAAAATAAAATCAGGGTTAATAGTGCATAATAATTTTTTATGGTGGAATGTTTTCATAATCATTAATCAATTGATTCCAACTAACCATAACTTCTCATTTTTCGAGATATATGTCAATAGACGTAAAATCTCATCGTGTACCAATAGTATACGAAATTCAAATTATCTTAACTAGTCCAATAGGACTTTAAGTTAAATCATTAACAATTTAAACACCCAACCTTTAAAACTTATCGATTTAAGTAGTACCAATTTTTGGGCGTTGTGGGATGTGAATACACTTCTCCACACGTAACCGTACTCCCGAACCCAAATCTGTACAATTCCGAGCAAATTCGCGAGCGATCCCGATTCCGAAGGGGCGGTTGCGACAGTGTGTATATATACATATGATATTAGTATGTTTGTACCTATGTAAATCGTGTATTTACATGATGAATAAAGGACAAATGTTCTTATCTCCCAATTGGAAAATTAGTTGGATAAAACCTTACGAGTTTGTTAGGTTCCAAAATTAACCACAAAGTTTTAATGCTTTTATTGCATTGGTCCATTTCATTTATGTGGCATGGATGAATGATAAATGTGCCAATTTAATTTGGACACTTTTTCGTTCAAGGTGATGCATGAGAGGATGGAAGTACTTATGATAGTCCTTCATGGACTCTAAGTAAAAGTGGTTTGGATAGTAATAAACTATCTAGTGGGAAACTATGAACAATCATAGGTGTATAAAACCTATGTCGCGATGCTAGTGGGGACTTCTGTGTCAAATCTATCTAAGCCAGAATGTTTGCATAGGTTATGTTCAAAGTAAGTTGAACATAGTTATGAAAGAGTATACCTCCAATGTGTTGGAGATGAAATTTGGTTAATGCACGTTTAAAGGATTGCATTACGAGTAAGTCATAAGCGATAAGGAATTCTAATTCCTAAGATGCTTGTGATGACATAATAATTTGTTTATCATGTATGTGGTTTAGGACTTGATGTTTCCTATGCCATGAGGGCAAGGAAAATGAAGCTGTGATTGATCCTTATATGGATTTAATAAGCTTGCCAAATGATGGTCGTCATCAAGATAAGCATTAGGTCAGAATTGCTTATAGTATAAGTACACTATGCCATTGGAAAACAATTTGACTATGATTATCAACGTGGAGCTAATTGCCAGAATTGTTTATGGTATATATAGATGTATATCATTGGAAAACAATTTGGAATGAGAGCTCAATTGAGATGATCTGATTGAACTTAAAGACTGGATTACTTGTGGAATATTTATGAAGTTTATAACATTGGAAAGTAATTAGACAATTGAATTAGAAATTCGTTTGAATTACTTGTGATATATCATGTTACATATATGAAATGTCATTGGAAAGTAATTAGATGGGATTTCCATTACTGGAATGCATCTGAATTACTTATGACGTCTCAAGTTGCCTTGATCAATACCATTGGTAACTAATTAGATGATTTTTCTAATAAAATCTGAATTGTTTGTGGTATGCTAATCGAGTGAGATCATACCATTGGTAAATAATTAGATACATATAGTGGTTGGCAAGTTCAATAAGTAAAACCAGGGAAATAAATGGGATTATTCCATGATGTTTGGCAAAGAGTAGAATTGTGGGGGAGAAGAGCTAGCCATTGGTTCGGCTACTATCTTAAGACCCTACAATGGGACGCAAACCTATCCATTAGACAAAAGTGGAAAGGTAAGCGAAGTCATACTTGAAAGTATGAAGGTGTCCAATGAGAAAGTGAGAGTCCTTAAACCTTGTGGAGTTAACCCAGTCCAAGGGTATAACTTATGAGTAAACTCTAGCATATATTGACGTTTTGTCAGAGAGCTAGAATATTTATTGATGTTGATCCACTCTTCCCAAAGAGATGATTTTGACCATATACATGAATGTATATGAACAACATTCTTCAAACCGGAAACGTTGGTTTCAACAACTATGGCAAAATATTTGAAATGTGGGGGATAAATTGGGGAGAAGTGATGTGGAATGTCGCTTGGGTGATTCCAAAGTGAATTGATGTGAATACTTAGGAGTTTTACGTAAACCCTAAGTTAAGTCATAGATGTCACTACATTTGAAGAGATACTTGTGAAACTCAAGTACTCTAAGGTTAATGAAGTAGAGAGACTTCAACACCGTTGGCATGTGTTATGATTATTGCAAGGCAATAAAATCAAGGCAAACACACATGATGTGTAGTGAATCAAAAGAGACGAGTCTTTGGTGTATTTTACCCAAAGGAACTCACTGGGTGAACCAAAAGCCATAGTCCATTAATGGATAGACATTTATGGTTAACGAGGAGCAGTATCTTGGAAAACGTCCAAGTTAAACTCTAAAACTGGTGAAGTTGAATAGTCTGGCCCGCAAAGACTGGCGTTAATAAAACGCACTTGTGCACAAAATTGTTTTTGCAAGGGCTAGAAGTGTTATGTGAAAAAAAACTCGTCATTGATAATGGAAACATAACACTAAGGTCAATTTCTAGCGAAGTTATCTAAGTTGATCATGTAGATCAAGTGATAACAAATGAGGGGCCCACCTAGAAATTATTTAAAGCATCGAAGGGAATGGACTCGTGGCCTAGGACAAATCATCATGGCGGTAACTCTACCTAAGCAGGATTGGCAGACCCAACCTCTAGGTTCAAGGAGAAAACAAAGTTGTGAATGATGGTCCGACATTGTCAAATTATTCAAAGTCCATTCTCATGATGAGACAATGTCCAACTATAAGGGTAAACCTAAAGATAGAAGGTTTTTAATGGTTTCTAAGTTTGACACATGATGTGATCAAATAGTGTATTTTCGGAATACACGTTTAGAAATCACCTATGTGAGTGTGAAGTGGAGCCGCTTCAAGGAGAATAAAAGAAGGTCAGTTCTCTAAGCACTCAGGAGACCAGGCGGTGTTCATGGCTAAAGCGAACACAACAATGAGAACCAGTGAACGGATAAGAGTTAGTTGTGTGACATATGTTGTCTTAGTATGCAAGAAAAACCGACGGTTCAAAGATATCATATCTACTGATTGGTGAGTATACTCGATATATGTTCACTATGGAAGGTTCAAAGGGAAACCCACCTATCCAGATGCAACTAATTCTTAGTTGAGAGTCACACTATTTTTACATAGTTTTCAAAACTTGCATTCTCCATTCATGTGGGGGATTGTTGGGATTTTTAGTGGTGTGAATGGAAATAAAAGGGGAAAGTTTCAAGAGAGTCTCTTGAAGTACCATGTTGGTGAGATGTGGGAAGGCATGACCTCGAATTCGATCGATTTGATGTAATATGAGGTTAATTGGTTAAATTGGTTTGTGTGACCAAATGAACCAAACCAAGTTGACCCAAATCGAACCGAACCGATGAGGCGGTTGGAATAACCAAACCGGTCCAACTACCATGGACCGAACCGATGCAATAATTCATTATTTTAAAATGAACCAATGCGTTGGTTGGGGTGTAACCACCCATATGAAGAGTTGCCTCCCTTCAATGCACCCCTTCATTTTCTATAATTAGCACCATATCCCCTCTAATTTTAACTACGAGATACATGGATTTTTCCGATACCAAATTTCTGCCAAAATCCAAAACTAGTTTTCTGCATTCTTTTCAAAGAGAAAAATAGAGTCAAGTGTGGTTCTCGCCGGTTTGCTGCGTTCGATGGTTTCCGGGGTTTGAGGTACCGCTACACCGGAAAAGGTACGTCCTTTCTATCCTGGGAGGAATCATTCCATAACCTTGGGTACTAGAGGAGAATAAGATTCTTTAAGGAGAGATAGTGAATTCTATCGGCTAGGACGCTTGCATGTGTCTTTGCATGTTTTTTCTTGATCTTATGTGTTTGCTTGTGTTGCAAGAAAATAGTATACGTGAACAATTTTCCACAACAAATTTGGGCTCACTGTGCGGGCTCTGGGTTTTGGGCTTCATTCTCGGTTTCTTTTTGAAACATTTGTAAGGCCAGTAAGGGCTTTGTTTGTGGGCTTTCTTTTTCCCTTTTGATTTCTACTTTATCTTTCCATGGGTTTTACCCTAAACTTTGTACTCACTTATGAAGTGCAATATACGCAGCTTCTTGTAAAAAAAAAAAAAAATCATATAAGATCTTTGCACACAAGGTTAAATCATTCATCATGGTCGGCAATCAATGCTAAGTTTAGCAGTCATATAAGCTGTTTTCCTCCAAAATTCTCCAGAGATCACCAAACATGTTATATGCTTTCCTCCAAAATTCTCCACTTACCCTCTTGGTTCAATGATTAAATAATCGATAATCAATCACTACTTAGCTTAAAAATAGTAGGAAAAGTGTCGGAAAAAAAATCTTCTCTTGCGCAGATATGTCTGGAAACATCCGGAGGCCCTAGGAATTCAATGTCTTTTCTATCAGGTGAATCTACATACAGTAAGTTAGAAGCCTTCCCCGGCAACCTCATCTTCAAAATCTTTTTTCTGATGGGAAAAGAGCGTCCATGCCACCTTCTATGTACTTATTCTTCAAGTCATTCAGATCACGAAACCAACCTACGCACAATCAAAACCAGAGAATTATTTAAAATGAAAGATGAGCAAAGTTATTCAGGGAGGGCTGCAGCAGCCTCCAATCGAATTATTAAGAGAGAAAACAGAAAAGGGAAAAACAATGATATACTTGAGACTTTTGTTTACCTGATTGGTATAGACTCGCGGCTTTATTAAAATCGTACATAGCAATCTCTATATCTGATTCAGAATAATGATCGGCACATCCCATCAGAAGCTCCCTGATGCACTCGACAACGGTCATAATTTTATCATCATGTTTTCTTGTTGACAAACTCTTCATTATCATAATAGGATGATCTTAGAATTAGATGATTTCATAAATCGATAATAGATCAATAAAGCTTACCTCGATCCATGAAGAGAGCGGCGGTGGTGGCAAGAGTAGTAATCACCAGAATTGAGTTTCTCAATCTTGACCCCTTTAGGTTTTAGGTTTATAGATTTCTGTGATGACTAAGAAATTCTACGTAATGAGTTGAGTGAGGACCAATCCTAGCACTTCTTTATATAGACCTACCATCAGGGTATATTAGAAATTTACCTTTCATTAACATAACCAATATATGATTTACCTTATATATTAAACCATTAAGTGATAATTACACTTGGGCCACAATTATTCCCCTGTGACCTACGGGAATAGGCTTACATTCTCCCACTTGGCCCATGTGTCATTATATATATCACATGGCCTAATAATAAACATTAGTGTGCACATCATAAGATAAATCTATCATAATATTTGGTTAACAATAAAGTCACAATCATGTATGAAAGCTAGATTAGGATCATGGCGGTTGTATATCAATTTATCGACATATTCCCTTCCATATACCACAAAACCAGTCTCATGCTCAATATGACACATTACAAGGTAGTCAAAATGGTCCAATAACAATGTCTTCCCTAAAGACAAAAATCTTGTTCTGTTCACATAATGTATACCGATCATAATAAATAAGACAAGATTCATAACTTTATTTCAGAAACAAAATTAATGAGCTTTAGACCTAGCAATCGGGTCGGGTTGGGTAATTTCAGATTGGGAACCTCGGTTACGGGTCGGGTCATGTGTGATGGGCTTATTTCGGGTCAAATATTGACCCAACCCATTCGGTTTCGGGTCGGGTTACAGATCATTTCGGGTTATGAGCGTTCTCAGAAACAATATCAAACATGCTTCATATTTTCTTAAAGAACACAAGTTTTCACATATGCATGACAATAGTTTACCTAACACATGTCAATTAACATATTTTCAAATCCTCCCACGCTAATGAAATGAAATATAAATTGCGCAAATCTTCAAAAAACAATCACAAGAGTGAGTAATACTACTACAAGAAACACATGATATTTGATTATCCTTAAACTCCAAACATGTCATTCAAATCCTTGTGTTTTTTTAAGCATCTCACTAATTTATGAATGCTTTATATTTTGGGAGTAATATATTAAATGGAACGGGTCTAACGGGTCGACCCGCTAACTCACCCAACCCGACCCAAAAAATAACGGGTTAACGGGTTCGGATGATTCGGATTTTGGGTTACAAAAATTTCTAGTTTTCGGGCGGTTTCAGGTCGGCTTGTAATTTGTCAGGTCTAATGAGCTTGAAGTGTTAATCCATGAAACATAAAATAACTTTAGTCATGAGGTCCTATAATCCCCATCCTTCGACATGTTCAGTAAATGTCTTAAGAGGCAATCCTTTTGTTAATGGATCTGCAATCATAAGTTGTGTGCTAATATGCTCGATCGACGCCCTTTGTTTCTAAAATTCTTCCTTAACGACAAAGTATTTCACCTCCATATGCTTAGCACCCTTCGAATACTTGTCATTCTTAGAGAAGAATACTGCTGCAGAATTATCACAATAAATTTTCAGCGGCTTGGCGATAATGTCAACGATTTCAAGTCCAGAAATAAAATTTTGCAGCCAAAAACCATGATTCGTAGCTTCATAACAAGCTATGAATTCAGCTTCCATAGTGGATGTGGCAATAACGGACTGCTTCGTCCTCCTCCATGAAATTGCCCCTCCGGCTAGAAGGAACAAATAGCTAAAAGTAGACTTCTGGTGTCTACACATCCAACATAATCTGAATATGAATATCCAATCACCTCAAGGTGATCAGATCTCCTAAAGGTGAGCATGTAATCTTTTGTTCCTTGCAAATACCTTAGTACCTTCTTTGCAGCTTTCCAATGATATACTCCTGGATTACTTTGATACCTGCCCAGCATTTCGACAGCAAAACTGATGTCTGGTCTGGTACAAGTTTGTGCATAATTCAAACTTCCAACAATAGATTCATAAGGAATTTGTTCCATTTGCTTCCGTTCCAATTCATTATTTGGACATTGTTTGAGACTAAATTTATCTCACTTCTGAATTCGAATAACATTTGCAGAGTATTCAACCATGTTGTATCTCTCTAGGATCCGGTTAATGTATGATTTCTAAGACAATCCTAACATTCCTTATGATCTATCACGAAATAATACTATTCCAATCACATAGGATGCCTCACCCAAATCCTTCATTTCAAAGTTCTTAGAGAGAAACTCCTTGGTTTCATGTAATAAACCAAGATCATTAGTAGCAAGCAAGATATCATCAACATACAGAACAAAAATTATAAACTTACTCCCACTGATCTTCAGATATATACATCGATCGACGATATTTTCCTTAAATCCAAAAGATGTGATGGTATCATTGAACGTAATATACCATTGTCGGGAAGTTTGTTTAAGTCCGTTTATTGACGTTTTTAATTTACACACCATATGTTCCTTTCCCTCAACCACAAAACCCTCAGGTTGATCCATATAGACTGCTTCATCTAAATTCACATTCAGAATGGCGGTTTTCACATCCATCTGATGGAGCTCTAGATTATAATGAGCTACCATTTCCATGACAATCCTCAAGGAGTCTTCCTTAGAGACGGATGAAAATGTCTCTTTATAGTCAACACCACTATTATGAGTAAAACCTTTGACAACAAGTCTGGCCTTGTATCTTTCGAAATTGCCATTAGATTCGTGTTTGGTCTTGAAGATCCATCTATTACCAACTCTTTTACAACCTCAAGGCAAATCAACAAGGTCCCAAACTTCATTTTTATCCATAGATTTCATCTCTTCTTTCGCGGCATCTAACCATTTATCAAAATGCTCACTTTTCATGGCTTGTGAAAATGAAACTGGATCATGATCGAGTCTTAAATTTGATTCTAACTCTTGAAGATAAACCTCACAATCATCAGAAATTGCAGGTCTTCGATTTCTTGTAGAGGTTCTTAATGCGATTTCTTGTGGTTCATCTATGTTAGGTTCATCTCAATAACAATATTAGGTGGTGCTTGACCGTTCATTTGTTGTTCTTGCAAATCATTATCATGCTCAATATGTGCAGGAGCAACAACTTGAGAAGAAGGTAAAGGCAAAGATATTTGCACTCTAACTTCTTGAATTTCCACATTGCGTGGCTCTAAGCTCCCACTAGCTTCACCATTCTCAGTGAACCTAACATTTCTAGTTTCCACAATTCTCGTAATATGGGTAAGACAATAAAATCGATACCCCTTAGATTTTTCTGGATAACCAATGGAGAAACCACTGATTGTTCTTGAGTCCAGTTTCTTTTCATGTGGATTATATATTCTTACTCCGCTGGGCAACCCCAAACATGCATGAGACACCCTAACCCGACCGTGTACTTGTTTTACCAAAATACCCCTAATAAACCATGAATAAAATAAGAACTGAAAATACTTAGAAAAATAGCGGAAACATTTCATAAATAACTTTAATAAATACCGAAAACAACTGTCATTACTTAAACACAAAGCTTGACACTTGGGCAAACTCAAATCTTAAAATCTCAAAATGATCTCCAGTCTATACTTATAATCATAAACTGAAACAACTAAAAAGTCTCTAATGCTACTGCTTCTTGAAAGCCTTGCCCAGACATCCTCAGTGACACTTGTACTACCCTCCTCTAGCTGGCTGCCCTCAAACTGCTCGTCTCGAACTCGATGCTCTCTAACTCCTCTTAGTCCTCTTCAAACTGGTGAGTGAGTGGGGGTCAGTCTACGCCCTTACGTTTAACATATTATTAATACTTGATCACTTTACTTAACTTAGTAGAAGTTGTTTTGTGCTTCCACTATTAAAAATCTTAACTCTTATAAGTGTATTATTAAAACTCAAATCTCAACTTAAATTTTGACTGACACGGGGATCCCTCACTAGCTAGTCTAGTTTCCAACTCATACGTATGAGAAGCCATTCAAGCTTTCCTTAAACTTAAACTTATTGTGGAAGACTCTTTTTCCACGATTCTCAAGAGCATAACTGCTGCTCATCTAAAAAGTCTTAAGAGCATAACTGCTGCTCTATCTCAAAATCTCAAATGGCAACGGACTGATGCTAGTGACTAAAAACTCTTAAAACGGTTTCACCTTCTTAAAAGTGAAGTACTCCTTAAAAGAAAGCGTGTTTTTAAACTTCAACTTACATATAAATAAAACACGCATTATAATATGTACAACTGGAAGCATAAATCACACGCAATCACATGCATCAAATAAACACACAAAGGCAAGTATATCACATAGTGGTCAATCTCAAAAATTGAAATATCGTAAGGCGTAGAATTTACCCCCTTTACACTCTCACCTTAACGTAACTCGAGCTCCTTCTTTACTAAGGAGGATACCCCATGAATTTCGTATACTTCTTCATGCCTCCTTCCTGTAGCACACGCACCATGATACACCTTAGTTATTCGAATTGCCAAGCTTATCGTGTTCATAGACATCTCAATTGCCTTTAGGTAACCTAACCTTAACCTCCATCATGTTCATAGACATCTCAATTCACCCCTTCCAGTCAAATCCAAATTCCTCCCATGTTTAGTTAATACAGCGAACAAGGTCATGCAATTCTCCTATTTGATCCCCATAACTAAGTTACTAATTCTAACCCATTGTGATTTAGCTCCACGCACAAAATCTTGTAGTTTTGGGTGCTGAAAGTCTGACCCATCGTCAATTCCTTAATGATTAATAATCATCATCGACATTAACCAACAACCAACCAGCTTAGCATAACATGGATCTTACCTCAATTCCAATCTCTTTCAGTACTGTTACGGCAGCCCGCATCACCATTGAAGCCGTCGAGTTCTACATCCGACTCTGCCTTCCTCTTCCTTTCCGCTCTCTCCTAGTTTCTCTTCGCTTCCTTCTTTGTTTGCCGAGTTTCCATGCAACAGGGAACGCAAGCTCCATCGCTAGCTCCCGGATTTCCTAACTCCGCCGCCATGCCAGGTACCGCCATTGATTCTTAGTATGTCATCGTCGATCGAAACCTCCTCGAGTGCTTCCCACCGATAGATACTGATGAAGTGTATTCAGTTCCACAATTATCTCCACGATTGTTAGCTGTTAGACTAGCTGTTAGTGGGTTGTTATAGTCCCTTGTTTACTGCTTTCAGTTCCTTTATTCCTGCAACTCATTGTACTTTAAATAGGCATTCAGTCAATAAGAAAAGACTCAAGTCTTGAGCTCGTTTATGGTATCAGAGCATCACACTCTAACGAGAATTCTTCCCTTTCTTTCTTCTTCTTCTTCTTCCCTGTTTTTCTTTTATTCTCCTCCAAATGGCGACTGAGCCTTCCTCTGTTTCTTCCACCTCTGCCTCCATTGATTCCTCTTCTTTACCAGCAACCATGCTGGCTCTCCCTGCCAATCCCCAATTATCCATCAAACTCACTCCTACCAACTATCTTTTATGGCATGCGCAGATCACGCCGCTGCTCCGTTGCCATCGTCTTATGGGTCATGTCGACGGCACCCTACCCGCTCCACCTGAGCTTGTCGACGGTCGTCCGAACCCGGCTTATCTGGTCTGGTATGAACGTGATCAGTACGTTCTTTCCTGGATCAATTTTTCCCTCTCCGAGTCTGTTCTCCCCAATGTCAACAACAAGTTTACTGCATATGATGCGTGGTCTGCTCTTGTCCGCATCTATGCCTCTGGCTCCAAACTTCAGATTCGCCATTTGACGAAGGAGCTGCAGACTCTTCGGCGTGGCGATGCTCCGATTCATGATTATCTTCAGGCGGCTAAGGCCAAATCGGATCAGCTTGCTGCCCTCGGAGCTCCGCTCAAGAACGATGATTTCATCGCATGGCTTCTCGACGGTCTTGGTGAGGAGTACCGACCCTTTGTTCGACATATTGAGTCTCGCCTGGAGCCGATTAGCTTCGAGGATCTGCACTCCCTGCTGCTGAGTGAAGAAAGTCAAATCCGGAGATATTCTGTTCGTTCTGATTCTCCAGCGCCGACCGCGTTTTATGCTAGCACCACCAGTTTCCGTGGACACAGAGGCGGCCGGGGTCGTGGCAGAGGGTCTCCACGAGGCCGTTTTATTTCTAACCCTTCTATGTCTTCTAGCAGGTCCGGCCCAGCTGCGGGAATCCTTGGTTCGCGGCCCAATTCCACTTCTGTGGTGTGTCATAACTGTGGTGGGCGTGGGCACATAAAGCCCAACTGCCCCAGCCCAAATCTTCAATCCATAGCCCAGTCGCCTGTCTCCTTTCCCTCTGCTGGATCCCATGTCCCTTATGGCCCACCAAGCTCCTCTTTTTCCAGCCCACATACCATGTTTGCTTCTTCTCCGGCCCAACTGCTTAATTCCCAACAATGGCTCATGGACTCCGGTACAAATCATCATTTAAGTTCTGATCTGGATAATCTAGCTCATCATTCAGAATATAACGGCACCGATCATGTCATGTTTGGCAATGGTAATTCTCTTCCCATATCCCATGTTGGTTCCTCTCGTGCTTCTCTATCCAATACTCCCCTTCTCTTACATAATATTCTTCATGTACGTAATGCTCCTTATAATCTCTTGTCCATTAGTGCTCTTACTCGTACTAATCCCATCTCCATCGAATTCTTTGACTCTCTCTTTGTCATTAAGGACCGGCGCACGGCGAATGAGATTTATCGTGGCTATGCGGTGGATGGTCTCTACTCACTTCCTCTTCACATTTTTCGCAAACTCCCACCTCTTGCTTGTACTGCTACGTTGGATGTGTGGCATCGTCGCCTCGGGCATGCTCATGATCGTGTGGTCAAGCAAGCTCTTCATCAACATCAAATAAAATTTCTTCCCTCTCAATCATCTTTATGTCATGGTTGTGCTGTCAGTAAAATCCACAAATTACCTTTTGTTTCTTCTACCTTTCAAGCAACTGCTCCATTAGAACTTGTTTGCAGTGATGTTTGGGGACCTGCCCCTGTTCTATCCTATGATGATCAATCTTATTATATTCTCTTCTATGACCACTATAGCAAATTTTCATGGATTTATTTCATTCGTTATAAATCGCAATTGCATAGTGTTTTCATTCAATTTCGGCAATTGGTTGAAAAATATTTTGGCACCCCCATCAAAACCTTTCAGTCTGATTGGGGCGGTGAATATCAAGCCCTCTCTTCCTACTTAAGCAACCATGGCATTGCCCATCGCTCCTCCTGTCCCTACACCCCTGAACAAAATGGGTGTGCTGAGCGCAAACATCGTCATATCGTGAACAATGGTCTTGCTCTTTTACATCACTCAAATGTCCCTCAAAAATACTGGCCTCTTGCCTTCGATACCGCTTGCTATCTCATTAATCGCACTCCCACTCCGCTTCTCCACAATCACTCTCCCTTTCATGCTCTTTTCCATCGTCTTCCTGATTTAACCAATCTTCGTGTTTTTGGTTGTCTCTGTTACCCATGGCTTCGTCCTTACGCCACTTCTAAACTTGAACCTCGTTCTGTTCCTTGTGTCTTCTTGGGATATAGTAAGCTTCATAAGGGATATCGTTGCCTGCATATTGACACTGGTCGCATTTATATAAGCCGTCATGTTTTATTTGATGAGACTCGATTTCCATTTACCGAGGTTTCTCCTTCCCTCACCTCCCCTATACCCCCCTCCTCGTCCATTTCCTCCCCTATTCCTCTGCCTCTCCCCCCACCAAATATGCTTGCGGCTCCTTGTCCACAGCCCACACAACTAAATCCTCCCAGCCCACCTTCCTCTTCTAATTCCCACACCTCCCCATCCAGCCCACCAAAGGCCTCGGCCCACCCTACCACCACTAATCCATCCCCCTCCCAAACCTCCCAGCCCACTAGCCCTACCCCATCGTCCTCCTTCCCCCTGTCCACCCCTGGCGCATCTGATCCTCTTCCCCAACCACCGCAGCCGCCCACCAAAAGCACCCCTCTGCCTCCTCGACGCCCGCTTCCTTCTCGTCCTCCCTTTACCACCTCGCCCCGACCTCTCACCATTACAAATCCCACTTCCTCCGCTCACCCCATGGTGACCCGCATTAAAACCGGTAATCTCAAGCCCAAAACCTTTGTCTCCCACCTTCCCACAGATGATACTCCCACCACGGTTGCTCAGGCCATGAAACTCCCGCACTGGCGCGCGGCTATGGCCGAAGAAGTCTCCGCTCAGCTTCGAAATCAGACCTGGGATTTGGTGCCTCCACCGCCAGACTGCAACATTCTCACCAATAAATGGGTGTGGCGCACCAAAATCAATCCCGACGGTTCGCTCGATCGGCATCGGGCGCGTTTGGTAGCTCGGGGATTTCAGCAAATTCCTGGCCTGGATTTTCATCAGACCTACAGTCCTGTTCTCCGGCCTGCTACTCTGCGGCTTATTCTTGGTCTCGCAGTGACTCAAGCGTGGCCTCTGCATCAAATTGATATTGCTAACGCTTTTCTCCATGGTGAGTTACAGGAAACTGTCTACATGTAGCAGCCACCGGGATTTGTTGATCCGGACAAACCGGACCATGTATGCAGGCTGCGCAAGTCAATTTACGGCCTCCGCCAGGCTCCTCGCACCTGGTTTCAATGCCTGGCTACTGCTCTGCTCCGCTTTGGATTCACGGTATCTCGCACCGACCCGTCTCTCTTTATCTACAAGTCAGCCTCTGTTCGTCTCTACATGCTTGTGTATGTCGATGACATCGTCATCACCGGCAATGATACTGCCCTTATTCAACGGCTCATGGCCTTTCTTCATGACAACTTTGCACTTCGGGAATTGGGGCCCCTGTCTTATTTCCTGGGCATTGAGGTTCATCGCACAGCCACTGGCATCATTCTCAGTCAGCGAAAATTTATTCTGGACATCCTCGACCGAGCCAAAATGGCGTCTGCCAATCCCATTTCCACACCGGTCACCACCGACATCCTTCACCAGGCTGCTGGATCTCATTCTGCAAGTTTCTGCGATCCTGGTCTCTACAGAAGTATTGTGGGCAGCTTGCAGTACCTAAGCTTTACAAGGCCTGATCTCTCCTTTGCTGTTAACCTTGTTTCTCAGTACCAGCAGAATCCCACCGACATTCATTGGGCAGCAGTAAAGCGCATCCTGCGCTACCTCAAGGGTACGATCACTCGTGGCCTTGTTTTCACCAGGTCTTCCTCTCTTCACATTCATGGATATTCAGACGCGTCCTGGGCATCTTGTCCCAAGGATCGGAAATCCATTACCGGCTTTGCTGTCTTCTGTGGTCCTAATTTAATCTCCTGGTCTACTCGCAAGCAGAAGTCTGTTGCCCGCTCCTCTACTGAGTGTGAGTACCGTGCTCTTGCTACGCTGGCCTCGGAGGTACTTTGGCTTCGTTCCTTATTAGAAGAATTGGGGCAGCCGATACCTTCTGCTCCTGCCCTATGGTGCGACAATCTTGGCGCCACCTTTCTTTCTCATCACCCGGTGTTTCACAGTCGGTCCAAGCACATGGAGATAGAATTTCACTTCGTACGGGATCAAGTCAGCAAAGGTCATCTTCATGTTCACTATCTCCCTGCTGCCGATCAGCTCGCTGACATGCTTACTAAACCACTCCCACGCATAACATTCACCCGCTTTTGCACCAAGTTTCACCTCACGGAGCCTCAACTTGCGGGGGCGTGATGAAGTGTATTCAGTTCCACAATTATCTCCACGATTGTTAGCTGTTAGACTAGCTGTTAGTGGGTTGTTATAGTCCCTTGTTTACTGCTTTCAGTTCCTTTATTCCTGCAACTCATTGTACTTTAAATAGGCATTCAGTCAATAAGAAAAGACTCAAGTCTTGAGCTCGTTTAGATACCACCAACGTCCGTAGTCGGATCCTTCCAATTGAATCGCCTTGGATGACTAGTTTGGAACCGACGTCCAAACTCCAAACTCCACCGATCGATGCTTGCGGGTTGTTCGAATACCCTATAACCTTCTGTAGACCCCTCTTAAATCTGTACTTCTGTCCCGTCGAACCCTTACGTTACTTCATCCTCCAATTATTATTATTTACTATTATTTAACCCCTTCTTGTAACCATTCCGCTGGCCAAAGGCACAACCAATTGGGTTTAGTTGTGGGATTTAATTACTACAACTAAGTGTGGGCAGTTTGGGAATTCCATGAAAATCATATACCGGGTGTGACAATGCAAGTGCCTTAATTCACTCAACACAAATTTCAAGGTCAGTAAAATTCAAATGATGAAGGATTTCAATCTTTACTAGCCTTTCCATTCTTTCTTTGGATATGTGACCCAAACATTAATGCCACAAGTAAGCAGATGATTCATCAAACAAACCACAATTAATACCAACATTATGATGCAAGGTTAAGAGTGACTCGACAAATGGGGTATCAAGTTTTAGTTTGTACAAACCATCACTAAGGGTAGAGGTGTCAAAACAGAACCCGACCCGACTAACCCGCCCGACTAACCCGACCCGCAAACCGAATTGACTAAAAGTCAATGACCCGCAACCCGCCCGACCCGCAACCCGATTGACACGTGACCCGATTAACCCGTAACCTGACTAACCCACAACCCAAACCCGATTGACCTGTAACCCGATTAAACCCGTAACCCGATTGACCCGAACCCGATTGGCCCGAACCTGACTAACCCGTAACCCGCCCGATTGACCCGAATAATTACTATATTATATATTATGTAGTCTTTGAAATGAAGTTTGTTTGTTGTAAGTCTAAGTAAAACTATTTTTTTTTTCATTTTATAAAGGAAAGTTCAAAAAATTAAATTGAGTTGAAATTATGCATTTTTAATAAAAGAAAGAAGGGAAAGTTTTGGTGCTTTTAATTTCTAGAAAGAGAAAAAAGTGGAAAAGTTTGTGTTTTAATTTTTTTTGGTGATATAGTTTATAGGAAGAGAAAGAAGTGAGAAATTTTGGTTAGGGATATATGGTAGCATATCATACTCATAGGGATATATAGTTAGGGTATTCTCCTACCCTCTAACTGGTCATTCTCTAGTACTTGCTGACGGTTTCCTTTGCCCACAACAACTCGCCAGACGCAAAGCCAACAATCGTATCCCTTGCCAAAAAAACGCACCCACAGTTCTTTGAAACCCAACATTAATCAAAATAAAAAACCACAAATCTTCTTTCACAAACCTAGCAATCAAAATCAAAATGCTACAACGCTTCTCTCACATACATAGGCAACCCCCAATGGAAACCTCGTGAACCCCATAAATTGCAACCCCCAAACCTAGCAACTAAAACCCTTTGAAACCCAGAAATCGGAGACCCCCAAATCGAAACCCATAAAATTGGAAACCTAGCATTTAAAACCCTTTGAGCACAACACGTCATCGTCATCCGCTCGCCGGCGCCCGCTGCAACTGCTCCACCTATAACCGCCACACAGCTCGTAGATATGTGAAACTGGAAGGCGATGCCAACGAAGGGAAGCTAGGTGACGATGAGCCGAAGAAGTCCCTATCGCCGCTATTGGTTTTGGAGGGAATTTTCGGACATCAGGGGGGATTCTCGTACAAGTGAAGGTGAGCCAGAGAAGTCCCTGTCGTCGGAAATCTCCTTCATCTACCCCAAGATCGTTGACCATCGCGTTCAATCCATAAAAATTCAACAGAAGAAAAACCTAATTAGAATTTAGAACCCAAAACAGCAAAAAAAAAGAAGAAAACCACAGAACATCACTTAATCAGAAATGAATGTCCTGAATTTTACAATTGAATTTGAAGGCATTGGTCATCATCCACCATCGTCGTATCCAATGTAGGGAAGGGACCTTCGCTTCCTTCTTTCCGGTGAGTGGCGACTGTGAGATGAGTGGGGCTTTGCCGGAGGAATGGGCTGAGCGGCGACTGTGAAGAGAGAAGAAGGAGGTGAGAGTCGAGGGATGATAAGAGGGGAACCTTGGTTCTCTGTTTTCATGACAGAGTGAGTGTGTGGCTAGATGGGAAGAAGAAGGAAATAAATACATTAAAAGGGGTGGGTTAGTTTTTTTTTGGGGAAAATTTTCAATTGATTGAAGAAGGGGTAAATTTGGGCGGTGGTCAAATTTTGGAGAAAGTTTTCAATGGTTGCTGGTTGGGGGGAATTTTGGGCGCCAAGGGAATTTTTGGCAGTAAAGGGATACGACTTAATCAGTTAATTTGATTGACATTGAACACTTTTTTAGTGAGATATAAGGAGTGCTTGTATTTGTCTATTTTTTTATCCAAAAATTTTTAGATTCTTTTATATTATTCAAACTTATTAAAATGCTATTAATTAGCCAAATCTTTGGTAATGCATCAAAATAGTAGTCATTTTTGCGTTATTGTTAATAATTTTGTAACTTTTTTCTTAGTTAAATTACTAAAATTTTAAAAAGTTGACATTAATGTGTCTCTTCCAAGTCGGTGTATAGGCCATAGGGTATATGGTTAGGTTTAATGAGTTAGAGTATAAGGTATTAATGCTTAGGTTTTTTAACGTATGTTGATGAATCAAATCGTTCAGGTTTTAGTGTATAGACTATAGAGTGAGGGTATAAGGTATTAATGGTTTAGCCACGGTTAGTCCACATCATTAACAAATACCTAAAAAGGATAAAAAAATTTATTAACATATATGTTCATGAATCAAACCATTAAGGGTTTAGGGTAAAGACTATAGAGTCAGCGTATAAGATATATGTTTAGGGTATAAGGTATTAATGGTCTAGCCATGATTAGTCAAAATCATAACTAATAAGGATCAAGTTTTTATTAACATACGTTCATGAATCAGACCATTAGGGGTCTAGAGTATAGACTATATCGTCGGATTATTAAAGAGAAACAAATGAGGGAAATTTTGAGTTTTCAACTTTTTGTGAAAGGATGGAAGGAATAGGAAAATTTCAAATTTGCTTATTTCAATTTTATGGAAGAGAAAGAGGAGGGAAAATTGAGTGTTTCTAATTTATGGAAGAAGAAATAAGGAGGAGTATTTTAGTATTTTAATTTTTTTTTTGCGAAAAAGAAAGAAGAAAACAAATTTGGTGTTTACCGCAATAATTTATTTTAGAAAAATTCACTTAATTTGTCTACTTGTCTTCTATGCTTCTACATTTATTGCAATTTCAACACTACATGATCGTTATTTTACAACACTTAGTAAAATTTTTGTACATTTAAGTTGTGTTTAAGTTGAACTTTCATTTCAAAATGGGTGTTAAACTTTGCATGTTAGGTCTTACGATTGCAATAACTCAGTCGAGTTGCAGGTTTGAAAATTTTGGTTAATCGTGTTGCGGGTCACTTTGGAATCGAAAATGAGAGGGAGGTTTGGATGGGGACTTTGGAAAGGAAAATTTATGGGCTGGTGAATATGAGCCAACAATTGTACTAAACTTGATAAGTAATTTTTGACGATTCATTGTTTAGGGTATAAAATATATGGTTAGGGTATAGGGTATAAGATACAGATGGTTTAGAGTGTATATGGTTAGGGTATAAGGTATTGATGGTTTTGACGGTTCTAAGTTTTTATTAACATATGTTCACTTGAAGTCATTTAAAATATTTAACAGCAAAACATCCCTTTTAAATTTATGTTTATGGTACATGGTTAGGGTGCAGGGTAATGGTGTAGAGTATATGATATATTGTTAGGTATAACAAATATCACTTTTTTATCTATGTTTTGAAAATCAAAGTATGAATTTCACTTTAAATTAACTATACTAGCAAAATCACAACTCATAGGGATATATGGTTAGGGTATAGGGTATGTTGTTAGTGTATAATATATTGATGGTTTAGGGTGTACGATCAACAACATATATTAACTTAATATTGCCGATTGAGAGTAATGCTAAGTGTATAAGATATATGTTATTGAGTAAATTATGATTGAAGTCACAATAGTTTTACATGGGTATTCTAAAGGAGATACTATAATCCAATTACTACTGAAATAATATTAAAATACCAAATAAAAAATTAATGGTGTCTTTTGGTTGGAAATGTTGATATAACCATTACTATTAGCTAGTGTACTTTACCAATTTGATTAATTACATAAGAAGTTTGCAAGTCATATAAATTGATTCAACATTTTGACTAGTTTTTTTAAAATTATGTATATATACGAGGTAGAAAGAAATTGGTTAAAAATTGGGGAAAATATTTTAAATTAGTGCAATAAAATGTGTAAGTTGGTAATGAGTAATGAGTAAGTTACTCGATGCGCTGACCCGAACAACCCGAAACCCGATCCGCCCGCAACCCGCCCGACCCAAAACCCGATGAACCCGTAACCCGATTTGCCCGCAACCCGATTGAATCCGAACACGATGAACCCGCAACCCGCCCGAACCCGCCCGATTGACACCTATAAATAAGGGTACCAGATCCCAATAAACAATTTGTTTGAACAAACTAATGGAACCATTTCCAATGTTCCAAAAATACCCAGCCTTATCTTTTTGAGACACCGAAACCAAATTACGAGAAATAGAAGGAGCATAAAGGGTATTGACAAGGTCCAAATGATGACCAGTATCTAAAACCAAACGATAAGTCCCAATAGCTTCAACTAGAACTTTGGCTCGATTTTCCAAATAGATGAACTTCTCATTTTGCCTTATGGTTTGGCTCGTAAGGAATCCCTGCATCGTTTCAGAAACATGAATGGTACAACCAGTGTCAACCCACCAAGTATTATAAGGAACCTCGATTAAATTTGATTCAAAACATACTTAAGCACTAGGCTTATCCTTTCTTTCAAACCATGTCTTTCATTTCAAGCAATCTTTCTGATAATGTCTGTCTTTCTTACAGAAGCGTCATATATCCTTACTTGGTTCCTTCTTGTGGATTTTGGCAGATGACTCATTCACCTTTGATAGTCCTTCCTTGCCCTTCACATTCTTGTTCCATGGTTTATTTCCAGCTCCTTTATGACCAACAAGATTGGCAGAATGATTTCCTGGTTTCTTAAACCTTGCTTCCTCTTGAATGAGCATGCTTTATAATTCATGCACACCCCATTTATCATTTAGAGTATTGTAATGCACATGAAATGTGCCATACTCTAGAGTTAAGGAATTAAGGATGAATGTTACTAGGAATTTTTTCATTCACTTCCATTCCCATGGTCTTTAGTCTTGCTGCAATATTCGTCATTTCGACGATATGATCATGCATGGTACGAGAACCATCAAACTTCATGATTGTTAATGTACCCATCAGTGTCTCAGCAAGCGACTTATCAGAAGACTCAGATTGAGAGCTTTCTTTCACGAAATTCATAAATTCCTTAGAACTTTCAGTATCATTAAAAGTTGACTTTATGTTGTTTGCTACAGTCATTCGCATAAACATTAGGCTCAGTCTGTTAGATCTTTCCCAAGCTTTAGGGAAAGACTTTCCTCAGCACTGCTAGCATCAGTAAGAGCAGCAGGTTTTTCACTTAAAAGTGCCAAATCAAGATCCAGAACACCGAGGTGAAACTGAACTTGTTCAGCCATTCAGAGAAGTTAAGACCATCACTACAAGGAACTTCACTTTCTGCGACAGACAAAATTCGTCGCAGAAAGCTTTAAATCAGTCGCAAAAACGTTTTGTGACGTTTTTTTTTCTGTCACAAAATGTAAAATACCTTCGTCGCCTATACAGCGTTTTAGAAAGTTATGCGACAGGAAAAAACCAAGGTCGTCGCCAAAAAATTCAATTCGTCGCTGATGGTTGACGATTTAGTGACGCCAATGTCGTCGCAAATCAACAATCGGCGACCACATGAGCTCCATTGCAGGATAAAGGACTATTCTGCGACGAATACTTCGTTGCAGAAATGATAATTCATGACAGATTATTTCGTCGCATAAAGATTTCAGGATTTAATTAATTATAGTTATTAATAATTTATTTTTTGGTCAATTTCATTATGGGTCACAAATTATTTTCTGGTTAATTACATTTATGCCACAATTTATCTTCCAGATTCATTTTCAGGTCAATATCAAATTAACAATAATCCAACACAAAATTCCAGATTCGCCTAGATTTTTGAACAGTCTTCCTTCCGAAAACCATCACCGAGGACGATCCGTTCGCCACCTACAAGCCAAACACCAAATCATTATCTAGCAAACTAGATTAAGATAGAACAACTAATTAAAACTACTCTAGCAAACTACAATTAAAGTTAATCGAATTACAGGTTGGGAACTCACTTAGGTTTGATTCCCCCTAGCCACTAGCCAGATTAATGATTGATGATCTCTATCCTATTTCACTTTCATTCACAATGCCGAGAATCATTAACTAGACCTTAAGTCTCCACTAAAAGAACAAGGCCCTCTTGAGTCAATTGCCTAGAAGGACGTATCCTTCTCTAGAACAACCGATCAAGGCGTTCTGAACTAGATTCCATCTATCGAATGAGATTCTCAATCGATACAAAGTAGTGAATCGACCCTCGACTAAAGCAATCTATGGCGCTCTATTGACCTAATCAGGTATTCGCTCTCATAGGATCAAAGCAGAATCAATAATCTCGATTAAAGCATAATTGAATCATGAAAACATGCATAGATTGAATATGAACTCAAGATTATCAAGTAAGTGTACTCATACAATCATCCAATCAAACAAACATGGCTAGGGTTCTTCAAAACCTAAGTGAAGGGAAGTAACTCCATAGAGAAGAGAGAGACTACAGTAAGAACCTTCAGATGATCAGTCTTCAAGTCCAGGCTTGTTCCTCGAGCTTCCAATGCAAAGAAATCCTCCAATTCCACTCCAAGAGTTCCCTCAAATCGCCCTCTCTCTCTTTAGTTCGTCCCTTGTGTGTTTGGTATCCAAAATCCAGCTGTCCCTCCTCAAAAATCGCAAAAAATAGACTTATACCCGAGCAGGGGGCAAAAACACGGTCGGGAACACGACCGTGTTTAGTCCTGCCCGTGTTTTGGTCCCGCCCGTGTTTTAAATCCCTTCAATAGTCTTCACAAGAGAGGCTCGGCATAAAAAACACTGGCAGGTGCCAGACGAGACACGACCGTGTTTTTATGGTAGTCTGCCCGTGTTTCTTCCGCCGAACCTGTTCCCCTATATTCAACGCTTCGTTTTTCCCTCGTCCGGACTCTGAATCAGTCGCCGTTTGATCTCAGACGCTCGTAGTCTCGTACTCTTTATTTTTATGACAAGATTACATGATTAGTTTTTCAATAAAATGATGTAGAAATCCATTCTTCTTCAGGACATGCCCGAGTTTCTTCTCCCGAATCGCCAATTGATATCCGATTGACTTGAAACTTGAGCCTATGCCTTCCTTTACTCACTAGGACCTAAAATGTGACAAAGGAACACAATCTAGCGTAAAATAAGCCAAAGAAGCGATAATGCAAGCTTAAATGATCAAGAACCAGAGGGAAAAACATGTGCAAATATCAAGTCATCAGGGGCGATTGAGAGGAGAGAAGACGATTTTTAATTTAATTGCTATTTATGAGAGGCAAAACGAGAGAGAATTGAGAGGAGAGAAGGAAAGAACATTGGCCTCTATTCCCTGCGGCTAGGGTTTGAAAAAAGCATCCATCTCTTTCTTTATATACCACCACCGAAGTAGCATTATGCCCTTGCACTTCCAAGAAATTACGGGGCTTTGCCACTGAGTTTTAGTACAATTACAAATTTGTCCCTCATTCATTACAAAAAAATGCAGCAGAAATCGTCATTGTGTTTCGAACTCGTGGCCAACACCAGTACACCAATTCTTACTAAGAAGTTGCACGGTAAACATAATTTGAAACATAAGTGTTTTCACTATAAATTATTAAGTTCGCATTCTTAATACCAAAATCACAAATAAATTGAATGTCGTAATTTTTTTTAATAAATAGTTTTGGCTAATAAAAAAATATAAGAAAAGTTTGGCTAATAAATAGTCATTACTCATAAATAAATATGTAAATAATAGTTAAGTTAGCAATTTAATTCATTAAATACGAATATTAAACGTGTTATAACTTATAAGAGTTTTGTAGGTGTTTAGTACGGGAGCCATCAAATGAACGGAGGAAAATGAAAATCCTTGACAATAATACGAATACAGAAGTTTTAAACAAATAAAATTTGTATGGGTACATATACGTGTATTAAACGGAGTATGTACTAACTATGGTTCCCATAATATAAAATTTCTTGAAACATTATATGACGACTGAAAAACATAACACAAATTGTCAAAACATTTTGTGACGACATAAATCATTGTAGAAGCCCCTAAAGTCCCGAACATTCTGTGACGATATATAATCTTCGCAACACTCGAACATTTTGCGTCGAAAGCGATCGTCGCAGAATGTCTCCATAAATTCTGCGACGGCAAGTAACCGTCGCAAAAAATCTCCATGAATTCTGCGATGACAGGCAATCGTCGCAGAAAATCTTCATACATTTTGCGACGACAGAGAATCATCGCAGAAAGTCGCCATACATTTTGCGATGACAGAGAATCGTCGCAGAAAGTCGCCATACATTCGGTGACGAAAACATGAAACTCGTTGCAAATTGTACACTTTTTGCGACAAATATCTTATTGTCACGATAGAATTCGTCGCAGAAAGTGCAGTTTCTTGTAATGCATTAAACTTAACAATAGTCGTGGCTTTCGAATGAAGAGAAATAGGAACATATGTTGCAAACATATACAATATGTCCTCACACATTAATGCATTGGGTAATAAGCATAAACTATAATACACATTCGGAAGCATAAACATAAATTATATATTGGTGCTACCTTTGGGCAAAACAACAATATTATCCGATAACTGATCGTAATTGATGCTCAAAATAATTTCATATAATTGGTGATAGACATACTCAAATCTTTGGATATATTAAATATATATAACCAATCACATCAATTTACCACGATAATGTTCATGAATTATAAAATGAGCAATCAACCTTTGGGCGGTTCAAAAATATTTTATAATCACAAACTTCAACTTAAAAGCATCACATAAACGTTAGTAGCCGAACTTGATTCAACTTAATATCTACAAACCTTCTAATTTGGCCACTTTGGTCACTAACAAATTAATCATAATGTAGATATTAGGGCTGGCAATTCAATTTCCGGTAAGCGGCTAACCGGCGATTATGACAAAAAACCACGGTTAACGACTAACCGAAAACCGACGGAAGAAGAGCTGCGGTCGGTGGTCGGCGAATGCTTTGGAGTGGTCGGTTAACCGCGTAACTGACCACCACCGAAAATCCATTGATCTGACTTCCCCCTCCCCAATTCAAAACGAGAAAAAATCCCCCCAATCATTCTCAAACCCTAAAAATCCGACCTCTTCCTCAGCCTCCCGTCGCACCGCGCCTTTGGCCGCGATTCTTCCATCCTCGAAGCTCCTCCTCCGGCCCTGCTCTTCCTCGCCGACCACCGCCGCTCTTCCTCCTTCGTGCTGCGCAGGATTGATTTCATCGATCTCATCTCTTTCTCCGACGACGTTTGTGGAGGAGATTTGGTGGGTAGCAGAGGCGTCGAGAAAAGAGAGAAGAAGAAGCGCATTTTTTTTTGTAAAAGGGTGGAACAAGAGAGGAGAGAAGGAGAAAAAGATAAGGAAAACGTGTGTGATGTTTTTCTTTTTTCTTCTTTTTTCTTCTTTCTTTTCTTCTATTTCTTTCTTTTCTTTTTTTAATAAAGAGCCATTACAATTCCAGTTGTACGGCTACCCAAGCCCAAAACCAAAAACGACCTGTCGGTGATCGGCTAGCCGTGGCTTCCTCACGGTCGGTGGTTGACGACAGTCAGGGTGGTTCGGTTTAACTGATAACTAAAGTTTCGGTTTTTGGTTAGATCGAAACCGACTGACTGATAGCCCTAGTAGATATCAAAGGTAAAATTTAACTCAAGGGAAAACATTTTTTTTTCTTCTCAATCTCACATACGTAGACCTTGTTTCTTTAATTGCTTAACATAATCATGATGATAGTCTAACATAAGTAAGCATACAACCAATTTCATTTGAAGCAATCAGTCAACAGATGAAAAGGAAAATTACTTAGGACATAGAAGCAGAGATGCCACTGACAATCGTGACAGAAGCTTGAATACCTATACACATATAATCTTAGAATCACAATCCATAATGGTCAATGGAATAAAGCCCTTGATTATAAAGTAGAGAACGTCAGATGCCATTGTTAACAAATTATATGGCAATCCACTAAATTAGCTTAGCGCACATTATCGGCCTTTAACTCGGGTGATGTATGCTTATAAAACAAGACATCGAATTATACAGTCAAACAAACATCAATCATATTCGATAAGCACAATCACAAATATAGAGATACACGATGATGCAACGAAAAACAAATACGAAACAAACATAATCGAAAAATCATCCATTCATATAAACCCTAGGCTCTGATACCACATGTAAACATGAATCATAATAGTATGGATCTTAGAATGAGATGATTTCACGAATCAATAATATATCAAGAAAACCTACCTCGGTCCATAATGAGAGCGGCGACGATGGCTAGAGTAGTAATCACCGGAATTAAGTTTCTCCCTCTTGACCCCTTTAGGTTTTAGGTTTAGATATTTTTGTGATGACTAGAAATTCTACTTAATGGGTTGAGAGCGGACCAATCCTAGCAATTCTTTATATAGACCCACCATCAGAGTATATTAGGAATTTACCTTTCATTAACCTAAATAATATAGAATTTACCTTATATTAAACCATTAAGTGATAATTACACTTGGGCCACAATTATTCCATTATGACCTATGAGAATAGGCTTACAGGAGAAAAACTTCGGTGCTCCCGACGCATGGCTTACGTGGTGCACCGTACCAATGACCAAATTACACGTTTTTATTATTTGATATTAAATTTTTCCATGGAATGAAACCCTATTTCTGTGTGTGTGAAGACGGTATATCTCGGTGTCGATTCTGATCCCCGCAAGGACTATTTTTCAGTAATCAAAACCTACTCGTTCACCATCCTGTCTCGGCCATGATTTATCCTTCAATCCGTCGACTATCGTCGTTACTTGCGGCGCCTCCGCCTCGGGTGCCCGTCGTTCGTCGTGCCTTGCGGTATGGTACCTCCATTGGTGGCATTCCTCGCCGGCAGAGAAGGTCGTCGTGCCTCGCGGTGCCTCCACTGGTGGCGTTCCTCGCCGGTCGAAACTCCGCCACTATCTTCCCACACACAAAAATACCCATATAAACCGGCGCCAATAGGAATACATTTTTTTTGTGCATTCCAAGAGGCCTCAAGCCAAAGAAAGAAGAGGGTTACAGGGGGAAGAGAGACTAAGAGGTGGTACCACCTTTCTAGATTAGGTGAGGCCTCGCTGACCATCAAACAGGAGGGGTTGGAGCTCTTCTGGTGGTATTTCTAGTTCATACATACCGTAGGGATAGATTTGACTGTGCTTCGAGAGCCAGTCCGCGACTATATTCCTTTCCTTGTATGTATGAACTAAATTCACCACCCAATCTTGAGCGATCTTCCGTCTAATAGCCGTGAGCATGGCAACATATGGGTGAAGAGGGTAAGTCCTAGGGTTCACCAGTTGAATGGCCACTTGAGAATAAGTTTCTACAATGAGGGCTCTGCATCCGTTGTTCCATGCTAGTCTGGGCCTATGATAGATAGCCCATAGCTCGGCCATGGCTACAGGGCAAGAACCCAGGCTTGTGATGAAGCCACTTATCCACTCGCTGTTATTATCCCGTAATACGCCACCTGCCCCTGCAATCCCCTGCGTCTGATTTGCCGCACCATCCACATTTAGTTTCCGCCAATCTGGATATTGATCCAATTAGGAGGTGTATTAGTCCTTCCGATCAGCAAACTTGGTGCTTTCCAAGCTTGGAACCAGAGGTCGATCTTAATCCGAATAGATTGAAGAAGGGAGGGGGCGGGCAAGGTTTTACTCACTCCATTAAAGGCTCCTTCGCTTCGGTTTTTCCATAGGCACCACAACGCTATGATGAAAAACACGTTCCAAGGAAGATCGACATCAATGGTCTCTTCTTTCGTTAAATTCCTCTTCAACCAATCATCCCACTGCCAGCTAAAGAAATCCAACTGTGAAGATTGCCAGATCATGCGACCCCACAGGTAAGCAACCGACATACAGTCCCTGAAAAGATGATACAGAGTTTCCGTATGGGTGGTACACCTGTAGCAAGAGGTATTTTGAAGCAGATGAGGTTGACCCCTTAGCTCATTTGAGCTGATCCGTCCTTGAGTCAACAACCATGGAAAACAACGGATTCGCTCTGGAATGGCGAGCTGCCATATCGTCTTCCACCACTTCTTCTCATTGTTGGGTAGCGGCTGTTGCTGCATAAGATACACACTTTTCGTCGAGAACCTCTCATATGCATTTAGGGTCTAAAAAAGGGTATCATCTTCCGTCGCAAGATCCACGCGTGAGTTGTAATCTACCGTTGGGTCTCCAAGGGGAGTAGAGTGTTGACTCGCTATGACACAACTCCTAACAATGGCCAAGTGTAACCAATGAAAGGGACTGCAGTATAGTGGCTCAAGTAATAAATATCGAATCCACGGGTCTCTAGAGTTACTATTACTCAGCTTCAGTTCATTATCTAGCAAACCAGATTAAGATGGAAGAACTAAAACTACTCTAACAAACTACAGTTAAAGTTAATCTAATTACAGGTTGGGAACTCACTTAGGTATGATTCCCCCTAGCCACTAGCCAGATTAATGATTGATGATCTCTAACCTGTTTCACTTTCATTCACAATGTGGAGAATCCTTAACTAGACCTTGAGTCTCGACTAAAGGAACAAGGCCCTCTTGAGTCAATTGCCTAGAGGGACGTATCCTTCTCTAGAACAACCGATCAAGGCGTTCTGAACTAGATTCCCTCTATCGAATGAGGTTCTCAATCGATACAAAGCATTGAATCAACCCTCGACTAAAGCAATCGATCCAATACTATCAATCTATGGTGCTCTATTGACCTAATCAGGTATTCGCTCTCATAGGATCAAAGCAGAATCAATAATCTTGACTAAAGCAGAATTGAATCATGAAAACATGCATAGATTGAATATGAACTCAAGATTATCAAGTAGGAGTACTCATACAATCATCCAATCAAACAAACATAGCTAGGGATCCTCAAAACCTAAGTGAATGGAAGTTACTCCATAGAGAAGAGAGAGACTGCAGTAAGAATCGTCAGATGATCAGTCTTCAAGTCTGGGCTTGTTCGTTGAGCTTCCAAGGCGAAGAAATCCTCCAATTCCACTCAAAGAATGCCCTCAAATCGCCCTCTCTCTCTTTGGTCCGTCCCTTGGGTGTTTGGGATCCAAAATCCAGCTCCCCCTCTCCTTTGGCTCGAATTTGGGTTAAAACCCAGAATTTCCCGCCTCACACGGCTAGGCCACACGGCCGCGTGACTCTCCCAGGCTGCCCGTGTGAGTGTCAAAACGCGGAGTTTCGATAAGTGGCTTCAGGCTTCCTACACGGCCACGACCCACACGGCCGTGTGGACTTCCAGGGTGCCCGTGTGAGTTGCCTGGAATTTCCACACGGCCACAAGGGGTCCCCTACACGGTCGTGTGGCTTTTAGGCATGCCCGTGTGACTTCCTCAGCTTCTCGCCAAACGTCTGATCTCCGTCCAATCGACCCCGAACTCGTTCCTAAACATTCATTCACGTACTAGGACCTGAAATATCACAAACAAGAACAACCTAGCGTGAAATCGGCCTAAAGCGCGAGAATCGACATCTCAAACGACTCAAGAATAGGGATAAAAACATGTGTAATCAATGGTCTATCAAGTGTCGAACTTCTCCGTCTTCTAGTTCCCTTCTTCATCGACATAGTCCGCCACCATAGCATTTCGATCTTCCTCTGGAATCTGACCCATTGCCAAATCTTGGAGGGGTACTTGTGTCATCCAGATAACAGACCAAAATTTAGTGCGATTTCCTTTATGAATGTTCCAAGTGCACCCTTCTTTGAATAGGTGAGACGCTTTCATGAAACTAGACCACATATAGGAACTTCCCTGAACATGTCTCAGAAGTTTAGTGTTGCTGCGGCCTTTCCCATATTTCAACTCCATCAACTGGACCCACAAGGCTTCTTTCTCCTTGATGATGCGCCATCCTCCTTTGGCTAGCATTTCGAGATTCACTTGTCTCGTTGATCAGATGCCCAGTCCACCATTATCCTTCGGCTTCAGCAGCTGAGGCCAACCCACAAGGTAAATTTTCTTCTTGTCCTCCGTATCTCCCCATATGAAGCTTCTGTTAATCCTATCAAGAGACCTGCACACACTCATAGGAAGCAATTATGTCTGCATAGGATAGATGGGGATAGAGGCTGAGATTGACTTAACCACTATGATTCGGGCAGCTAAAGACAGGTACTTAGTCTTCAAAGGGGCAAGTTTCCTCTGGATCCGGAGCATGAGATCTTGATATCTTGCTTTGGTAACTCTGTTGTGAATCGCCATCCCTCCCAGATATCGCCCGAGGTCGACCGTAAGGGGAATTTCGGCTCGTTGAGCGAGTCTTCTGGCAATATGTCTCTCTATATTTGCAGACACAAACTTCGATGGCTTGCTTTAGTTAACTCTCTGGCATGAGCTATGACAGAACTCATCAGGACATTGTTTGACAATCCGTATCTGAGCACTCTCCACCTCTGCAAAAAGGAATAGGTCATCGACAAAAAATAGGTAAGATACCATGGGACCATCCTTAAACAGTCTCAAGGGTTTCCAAAGTCTATCCTGGATAGCTTGATCAATCCTATGAGAAAGTCTTTCCATTCAAAGAACAAAAAGATAGGGTGAGAGAGGGTATCCCTCACGAACGCCACGAGTGGGGGTAATTGGGGCTGAAAGTTCGCCATTCCAACGGAGGTGCATCCTATTATTCTCAACACAAAACATGATGCAGTTCATCCAAGAGCTAGGGAGGCCAATTTCTTTTAGCGTGTCCCGAACAAAGTCCCATCGAAGTCTATCATAAGCCTTCTCAAGGTCTATCTTAAGCACCATGCCTCATTTCCTGCCTTTTTTTCTCCTGAGAGTATGAAGCTCTTCCTGCAAAACAATTATATTGTCAGTAGTCTACCTCCCTAGGATGAAGCTGCTTTGACGGGGAGACACCAGCTTCCTCATAATCGGCTTCAAGCGACTGGTAATGGCTTTTGTGACCGCTTTGAGGCACACATTGTTGAGGGAGATCGGGTGTAGCTGATTAACCATCTCCGGGTGCTCCACTTTTGGGATAAGAACCACTATAGATTCTACCACTTTATCTGGAAGCATCCCTGTAGAGAAAAAAATTAACAACCATGTCAATGAGAGATTTCCCAACAAGATTCCAAGCTTTTTGATAGAAGACAGTCTGGAAATCATCGGGCCCCGGCGCTTGGAAAGGTTTTATATCCTAGATGTCTCTATGAATATCCTCTCCTGTGAAGGGGCGGAGTAGAAGCAGGAGGTCAGTTTGCCCAATCTCGGAAACGCTTGCTTGGGCATGTTATCATTGTAATCCAGCCAATCCTGCAGGTAAAGCACAGAGAAAAAATAAAAAACTAAAGATGCCAGTTCTTGGGGATCAGTCACCCAATCTCCATTGTTGCCTGTCAAGGTTTCAATCTTATTTCTCTTTCTTCGAATAATGGCTTGCTGATGGAAGTATGCTGTGTTCCTCTCCCTAAATTGAACCCACTGCTCTCTCGAGCGCTGATACCACATGATTTCTTCCTTCTCCATAAATTCTTCCAGCTCCTTCTCGAGTTTTTTTTGGAGCTTAAAAAGTCTCGGAGAGAAGCTATGCGCCACCTTTGTCTGAATTCCCTGGATCCGACTAAGAAGTCTCTTCTTCTTCTGATGGATATTACCAAAAGTGGACTGATTCGAGTCGGAGTACCCTAGATCAATGAGACCTGCCTGATTGATTCGATCATTGAAATGTTTGCAGCGTCTATAGGTAGAGGCAATAGCTCGTCCTGATTGCTCTGAGCATGATTGGATAGCGTTAAAGTCACCCGTTAGAAGCAAAGGCAACTCTGCCTCTTCACTGGTTCTAAAGATGGCCTGCCAAAGGAATCGTTGTAAGCTTGGCTTCGGGCTAGCATAAATGGCCGTTAGCATCCAGACGGGCGACGTCGGAGTGGACACCTTCACCGTAAGGTGTTGGAAACATGCTGACATTACCTCCACCGAGAGAGAGCCAGCGGCCCAGCACAACCAAATCCCACCCTTTCTTCCATCAGCTTCTACTCGCACGATATTAGCGAATCCCAGTCGCCCACAGACTCTATCCGTCACATCCCCGATGATCTATGCTTCCAAAAGAATCAAAATGTCAGGCTTGTGACTACTAAACATGAGCTAAAGAGCTCTGAAGAAGGCGATGTTACCAGCACCTCCTACATTCCAGGACATAATTTCAAAATTGACTAAGGGATTCATAGACACAGAAAAAGCAAGATGAAGAGAAACGAAAACGCAAAGGGAGCGCGAAAGGGAGGAGGGTTATTCAATTTTTTTTTCTGGTGGTTCCGGCGTGGCCTGCACCTCAGCCGCAATTTGCACTTCTGTCACTTGAGGGGTTGCTTCTGCCGATTGGTTCTCCTTTGCCGCTCCCGTCTAGGAAGCAATCTCCTGGAGCGTGAGTAAAGCCAATCGCGTCCTCGACTTGTTTCTCTTTTCGTTGAATGGAGTCCAAATCTGTAAAGCCTTCGTAGTGATCAACCCCTGAGCTTTACGCGACGACTTGGACTTCTTATTCTTCTTAGAGTTTTTGTTCTTCATCCTGGTAGCCGCCGACGGGCCATCAGTGGTTTCACTACAACAAATTCGGCCTATTAGGACAAAAAAAAAAATTGGTCATATTTCGTTTGTCATAATAGGTGTTATAATATGACAAAAAACTTATATGTCACATTTGGTACTCCTAATGTGAGAAAATGTTGTTTTGTCATAATAATTTGTCAGTTAAAGTCTTTAATGTGACCAAATTTGTGTGTCACCATATGGTTTGTCAAAATAGGTTTCCCACATCGGTATCTAAGAGACATAAAGTGACAAAATGTCATCGACAAAGTATCGTTTGTCATATTATGTCTTCCTGAATTGTTTAAACGACAATTTGGTTTGTCACAATACACAACCATAATCCCTCGCCAATCTGACAAAATGTAATGTTAGTGGTAATATAGTGGTTTCGTGTCGTGACAAAGGCATTTCGTCATATTTGGTTCTTTTTAGGCTGAAACCTCTTTCCCCTCGGGAAAAAAATTATGTTCCTTTCTTGTCTCTGCAAACTGCGCAGCCGATTTCTTATCAACAAAAAAAAAAAAAAATTTTGCGCAGTCGATTTCTTTCCAACCACCGCGATCCTTTACCTGTCCTCCACCAATCGGCCCGGCCACTCACCGGCGGGTGTTCCGTCGTCGTCACCGTTCCACCAATCGGCCCGTCACAACCACAGTTCAAAGATCCCCAATCTCCGCAACCTAAATTTGCGTAGCAACAGCTCTGTAGCAAACTCACTGGTCAGGCAGAAACAGGTAAGCGTCGTCCCTCCCTCCCCTGGCTACTGTGTACTGCTTTAGCACCACCACAGTTCAAAGATCCCCAATCTCCGCAACCTAAATTAGCCGAGCCAATTCTGTTGGTTTATCTATCTGAATGAGCTCTTGTGTTTCCTCGTCATTGACTCGGTGGCAGGGGCTGATTATATCTTCGATCCTTCAACCATCCTTTTCAGCTAATTACAATACAGAGAATGCGCCCCAAGCACTAAGCAAAGGTAAGATTCGATTAATGTCTTGAATTTTAATTTCTTCGATCCTTCAACCATCCTTTTCAGCTAATTACAATACAGAGAATGCGCCCCAAGCACTAAGCAAAGGTAAGATTCGATTAATGTCTTGAATTTTAATTTGTGTTCCACTTGAAATCGTGTAAGTCAACATGGTTCCTAATGTTTTGTCATATACCCTCTGCAGATCCTTTTCTAGTTCATCTCACGCTGTGCTTCCATCTTGACCAACTGCCTATAAAGGGAAGGTCAGTTTCTTTACGCACAGATTGAATGAGTAGAAATTGGATTAAGCTTAAGGATAGGTTCTGTGATGAATATCAAAAGGGGGTTTCTGAGTTCATAGGGGCTGCCAGCAAACATGTTGATACGCTAGGTAGAACTAGATGCCCATGTAAAAGGTGCAATAATCGAAACTTCAAGAAGCTGGAGATTGTCGCAGATGATATAACCAGGAATGGCATGGTGGAGACATATACTACATGGATCCATCATGGTGAGTCGTTTGACTTTGAGAGTACTAGTCATCAGCCTAGGCAACCTACAGTTGTGTCTGAGAGTGACGGTTTAGAGGGTGACATGGCTGATATGTTAGGGGATATGCTGCGTGCTACTTCTGGAAATGCTCCTGTCATTGAGGGGTCAACAACACCAAATTATTCTAATCTAACAGACCTCAATGACAAATTGGCTCGGCTAATTCGTGATGCCAATTTGCCATTATACCCTGGATGCAAAGACTTTTCTAGATTATCATTCGTTATGAAGCTGCTGAACAATAAACTGGTAACCAACAGTACTGACAAATCCTTCAACCTGAATCTGGACCTAGTCAAGAAAGCATTACCTGTTGGCGAGACGCTTCCTTCTTCATTCTATGAAGTTAAGCGGTACATGGGAGATCTTGGGTTCGGTTACACCACTATAGATGCATGCCCAAATCATTGTGTACTCTATAGAGGTCCTCTAGAATCTGCCATTACATGCCCAAAATGCAATGAGCCTAGATACATACCTGGGAAACAAAATAATGTAGCCCAAAGGAAAGCTAGGTATTTCCCACTAAAAGATAGGCTTCAAAGATTGTTCATGACTAAGGAAGATGCTAAAGACATGCGGTGGCACAAGGAATTGCGTGTTGATGATGATACGCTAAGGCATCCGGCTGATGCAAGAACTTGGAAACGGTTTGATGAGGATCATAATTGGTTCGCTGCAGACCCTAGGAATGTTAGGCTTGCTCTTCTGAGTGATGGGTTCAACCCTTTTGGTAACATGAGCAATAGTTATAGCATGTGGCCTGTCGTGGTAACACCATACAATCTCCCGCCTTGGAAATGTATGACCGAACCTTTTTTTATTCTCACTATCCTTATACCTGGAGAGAAATCGCCTGGTAATAACATACATGTGTACTTAGAGCCCCTAATAGAAATGCTGAGAGAGTTATGGGAGGATGGGGTCAGTACGTATGACGCACACTCAAACGAAACATTTCGTTTACATGCTGCGTTGTTATGGACAATAAATGATTTCCCAGCATATGGCATGCTATCGGGCTGGGGTACAAAGGGGAGATTAGCTTGTCCTGTCTGTAATATTGGGACATGTTCCGAACGATTACATGCCAGTCATAAAGAGTGTTACATGGGGCATCGAAGATGGCTGCCAAGTGACCATAGGTGGAGAAAAAGCCGTAAATTTGATGGAAAGCATGAACTTAGAGGCAAACCAAAAGTGTTATCTGGAGATGAACTTTTGCAGCAAATTGAGAAGGCTTTTCAATCTGATATGGTAGTCAATGAGGGTGGGAAAAGGAAAAGGGGCTGTTCTGATGATAATGTGCATAACTGGAAAATAAAAGCTTCATTTTGGAGTTTGCCATATTGGAAAACTATAGAGTTGAGGCATAACTTAGATGTAATGCATGTTGAAAAAAACATTAGTGAGAATGTGATAGCTACGCTGCTAAATATCGAGGGAAAGACCAAAGATACAGCCAATGCTAGACGTGATTTGGAAGACATGCGTATTAGGAAAGAGCTACATCTGGTGAGAGAAGGTGATAAGTATAAAATGCCTCCTGCTTTATACACCTTAAAAACCGCACAACGAAGGTCGTTTTGTGACTGGTTGAGGTCGATCAAGTTCCCAGATGCTTATGCATCTAATATATCCCGGTGTGTGACTACAGATGGTAGGTCAGTCACTGGAATGAAAAGCCATGATCACCATGTCTTCATCCAACGCCTACTGCCTGCTGCCGCACAAGGATTCCTGAGCAAAGAAGTCTATAATATATTGTCTCAACTTAGTGAGTTCTTTCGTGAGTTGTGTTCAAGAACGATAACCATTTCCACTGTCAGAAAACTCGCGGATAACATCCCAGTTATACTTTGTAACTTGGAAATGTTATATCCACCAGCTTTCTTCGTCGTGATGATGCATCTGCCTATTCACCTTCCCCGCAAAATTGAGCTTGGGGGACCGGTGCAGTATCGCTGGATGTACCCAATGGAGAGGTACACACCGAGTCGAACCCATTAAATTTTTAACTGCTTCGGCTCCTTTATATAACGTAGCTAACTTTGTATTCTGATTTTTATTTTGGTAATTTTACTAGGTTCTTAGGAACTCTTAAATCATATGTTTCTAATAAGGCTCGTGCTGAGGGATCCATTGCCGAAAGGTATATAGCGAAAGAGTGTTCAGATTTCTGTTCTAGATATCTTAAAGGTGTTGAGACCCGAGCAAGTAGGCTAGACAGGAATGATGATGGGTTGGACGATGTAGATTATAATGGGTTTGATGTTTTCCGTCACCAAGGTAGATCTATAGGAGCTGCTAACTATGAGCCTATAGGCCAGGCTGAGTTCCATAAGATCCAATGGTATGTCTTCACTAATTGTGATGAAATTGAAGACCAATTGAAGTAAGTTTTTTTTCTTCTTCTTTGTGTTCAGATTTCTGTTTTGTTTCTAAACCCCAGTTAGTTTTGTCTTCTTCTTTTTTTGTGCTTAATAAGTGCCATTATAGCGTGTATACGGAGGAGAGATTATTGAGTTATCCAAATAGTACCCCATCAACCATTGCAGCTCACTTCCCATCTTGGTTTAAAACATTTGTAAGCGCCAACCTTTTCCATTCTTTTTTCTTTGTCTTACTCACATCATCATTTTCTTAAATTTTTGGCCCCTTTCATGTCACATTTGGTACTCCTAATGTGAGAAAATGTTGTTTTGTCATAATAATTTGTCAGTTAAAGTCTTTAATGTGACCAAATTTGTGTGTCACCATATGGTTTGTCAAAATAGGTTTCCCACATCGGTATCTAAGAGACATAAAGTGACAAAATGTCATCGACAAAGTATCGTTTGTCATATTATGTCTTCCTGAATTGTTTAAACGACAATTTGGTTTGTCACAATACACAACCATAATCCCTCGCCAATCTGACAAAATGTAATGTTAGTGGTAATATAGTGGTTTCGTGTCGTGACAAAGGCATTTCGTCATATTTGGTTCTTTTTAGGCTGAAACCTCTTTCCCCTCGGGAAAAAAATTATGTTCCTTTCTTGTCTCTGCAAACTGCGCAGCCGATTTCTTATCAACAAAAAAAAAAAAAAATTTTGCGCAGTCGATTTCTTTCCAACCACCGCGATCCTTTACCTGTCCTCCACCAATCGGCCCGGCCACTCACCGGCGGGTGTTCCGTCGTCGTCACCGTTCCACCAATCGGCCCGTCACAACCACAGTTCAAAGATCCCCAATCTCCGCAACCTAAATTTGCGTAGCAACAGCTCTGTAGCAAACTCACTGGTCAGGCAGAAACAGGTAAGCGTCGTCCCTCCCTCCCCTGGCTACTGTGTACTGCTTTAGCACCACCACAGTTCAAAGATCCCCAATCTCCGCAACCTAAATTAGCCGAGCCAATTCTGTTGGTTTATCTATCTGAATGAGCTCTTGTGTTTCCTCGTCATTGACTCGGTGGCAGGGGCTGATTATATCTTCGATCCTTCAACCATCCTTTTCAGCTAATTACAATACAGAGAATGCGCCCCAAGCACTAAGCAAAGGTAAGATTCGATTAATGTCTTGAATTTTAATTTCTTCGATCCTTCAACCATCCTTTTCAGCTAATTACAATACAGAGAATGCGCCCCAAGCACTAAGCAAAGGTAAGATTCGATTAATGTCTTGAATTTTAATTTGTGTTCCACTTGAAATCGTGTAAGTCAACATGGTTCCTAATGTTTTGTCATATACCCTCTGCAGATCCTTTTCTAGTTCATCTCACGCTGTGCTTCCATCTTGACCAACTGCCTATAAAGGGAAGGTCAGTTTCTTTACGCACAGATTGAATGAGTAGAAATTGGATTAAGCTTAAGGATAGGTTCTGTGATGAATATCAAAAGGGGGTTTCTGAGTTCATAGGGGCTGCCAGCAAACATGTTGATACGCTAGGTAGAACTAGATGCCCATGTAAAAGGTGCAATAATCGAAACTTCAAGAAGCTGGAGATTGTCGCAGATGATATAACCAGGAATGGCATGGTGGAGACATATACTACATGGATCCATCATGGTGAGTCGTTTGACTTTGAGAGTACTAGTCATCAGCCTAGGCAACCTACAGTTGTGTCTGAGAGTGACGGTTTAGAGGGTGACATGGCTGATATGTTAGGGGATATGCTGCGTGCTACTTCTGGAAATGCTCCTGTCATTGAGGGGTCAACAACACCAAATTATTCTAATCTAACAGACCTCAATGACAAATTGGCTCGGCTAATTCGTGATGCCAATTTGCCATTATACCCTGGATGCAAAGACTTTTCTAGATTATCATTCGTTATGAAGCTGCTGAACAATAAACTGGTAACCAACAGTACTGACAAATCCTTCAACCTGAATCTGGACCTAGTCAAGAAAGCATTACCTGTTGGCGAGACGCTTCCTTCTTCATTCTATGAAGTTAAGCGGTACATGGGAGATCTTGGGTTCGGTTACACCACTATAGATGCATGCCCAAATCATTGTGTACTCTATAGAGGTCCTCTAGAATCTGCCATTACATGCCCAAAATGCAATGAGCCTAGATACATACCTGGGAAACAAAATAATGTAGCCCAAAGGAAAGCTAGGTATTTCCCACTAAAAGATAGGCTTCAAAGATTGTTCATGACTAAGGAAGATGCTAAAGACATGCGGTGGCACAAGGAATTGCGTGTTGATGATGATACGCTAAGGCATCCGGCTGATGCAAGAACTTGGAAACGGTTTGATGAGGATCATAATTGGTTCGCTGCAGACCCTAGGAATGTTAGGCTTGCTCTTCTGAGTGATGGGTTCAACCCTTTTGGTAACATGAGCAATAGTTATAGCATGTGGCCTGTCGTGGTAACACCATACAATCTCCCGCCTTGGAAATGTATGACCGAACCTTTTTTTATTCTCACTATCCTTATACCTGGAGAGAAATCGCCTGGTAATAACATACATGTGTACTTAGAGCCCCTAATAGAAATGCTGAGAGAGTTATGGGAGGATGGGGTCAGTACGTATGACGCACACTCAAACGAAACATTTCGTTTACATGCTGCGTTGTTATGGACAATAAATGATTTCCCAGCATATGGCATGCTATCGGGCTGGGGTACAAAGGGGAGATTAGCTTGTCCTGTCTGTAATATTGGGACATGTTCCGAACGATTACATGCCAGTCATAAAGAGTGTTACATGGGGCATCGAAGATGGCTGCCAAGTGACCATAGGTGGAGAAAAAGCCGTAAATTTGATGGAAAGCATGAACTTAGAGGCAAACCAAAAGTGTTATCTGGAGATGAACTTTTGCAGCAAATTGAGAAGGCTTTTCAATCTGATATGGTAGTCAATGAGGGTGGGAAAAGGAAAAGGGGCTGTTCTGATGATAATGTGCATAACTGGAAAATAAAAGCTTCATTTTGGAGTTTGCCATATTGGAAAACTATAGAGTTGAGGCATAACTTAGATGTAATGCATGTTGAAAAAAACATTAGTGAGAATGTGATAGCTACGCTGCTAAATATCGAGGGAAAGACCAAAGATACAGCCAATGCTAGACGTGATTTGGAAGACATGCGTATTAGGAAAGAGCTACATCTGGTGAGAGAAGGTGATAAGTATAAAATGCCTCCTGCTTTATACACCTTAAAAACCGCACAACGAAGGTCGTTTTGTGACTGGTTGAGGTCGATCAAGTTCCCAGATGCTTATGCATCTAATATATCCCGGTGTGTGACTACAGATGGTAGGTCAGTCACTGGAATGAAAAGCCATGATCACCATGTCTTCATCCAACGCCTACTGCCTGCTGCCGCACAAGGATTCCTGAGCAAAGAAGTCTATAATATATTGTCTCAACTTAGTGAGTTCTTTCGTGAGTTGTGTTCAAGAACGATAACCATTTCCACTGTCAGAAAACTCGCGGATAACATCCCAGTTATACTTTGTAACTTGGAAATGTTATATCCACCAGCTTTCTTCGTCGTGATGATGCATCTGCCTATTCACCTTCCCCGCAAAATTGAGCTTGGGGGACCGGTGCAGTATCGCTGGATGTACCCAATGGAGAGGTACACACCGAGTCGAACCCATTAAATTTTTAACTGCTTCGGCTCCTTTATATAACGTAGCTAACTTTGTATTCTGATTTTTATTTTGGTAATTTTACTAGGTTCTTAGGAACTCTTAAATCATATGTTTCTAATAAGGCTCGTGCTGAGGGATCCATTGCCGAAAGGTATATAGCGAAAGAGTGTTCATATTTCTGTTCTAGATATCTTAAAGGTGTTGAGACCCGAGCAAGTAGGCTAGACAGGAATGATGATGGGTTGGACGATGTAGATTATAATGGGTTTGATGTTTTCCGTCACCAAGGTAGATCTATAGGAGCTGCTAACTATGAGCCTATAGGCCAGGCTGAGTTCCATAAGATCCAATGGTATGTCTTCACTAATTGTGATGAAATTGAAGACCAATTGAAGTAAGTTTTTTTCTTCTTCTTTGTGTTCAGATTTCTGTTTTGTTTCTAAACCCCAGTTAGTTTTGTCTTCTTCTTTTTTTGTGCTTAATAAGTGCCATTATAGCGTGTATACGGAGGAGAGATTATTGAGTTATCCAAATAGTACCCCATCAACCATTGCAGCTCACTTCCCATCTTGGTTTAAAACATTTGTAAGCGCCAACCTTTTCCATTCTTTTTTCTTTGTCTTACTCACATCATCATTTTCTTAAATTTTTGGCCCCTTTCATTTCGTTTTAGGTCTCCGAAAAGTTTTTGGCTGGCACGCTTAAAGAGACTGACCATTTATATGTCCTAGGATTAGGGGCTGATGAAAGGATTACTAGATATCCTGGACTCATCATTAACGGGGTTCGATACCAAATAAATATGTCTGATGAAGGTCATCGAACTCAAAATAGTGGTGTCATGGTTAGGGGCGAGCACAATGCCGAGACTATAGAGCAGTGGCGGATTCAGAAAATTTTCACAGGGGTGTCCTCTTCAAAAATTAAATTTAATTAAATAATAAATTAAATAATTCATATATTAAAAATATCATACGTGTATAAATTTTTTTATTAAAATTCATGATGTGTTTTCATATTTTGAAAAAATAATCACTACGGGAAAAATGACCTCTTGCAACACCAAAAATGTGTTGCGTTAAGTCTTAAAAGAGTTGCAACATCCTAACGCAACACTTTTATTGGGGTTGCATATAGTGGGGGTTGCAAAAAGAATAGGCAACTGTTTTTTCATTTTTCGCAACTAAAATTCAAAGGGTTGCGCATCTTTATCTCTTATGCAACACCACTTTAGGCAACACATTTCTAAATTTCCACAACACATTTTAGGAACATAGGTAACATTTTTTACAAGTATTCGCAACATTTAAATTTTATTCGTGACGAGTCTTAATCGTCACAAATGACAGGTAAGTAGTGACAATTTTGTTCGTAACAGATACAAATATTTGTGTGACAAAGTTATGGTCAATAAAGATACTATTTGTGACGAGTTATTGTTGACATGAAAATAACAACAATGACATTTGGTCGTCACAAATAATTGTCATGCGGGACAATAATTCTGTCACAAATACTCTTTTAAACATTCAAGATATCATCCAGGCCTTGTTTGGTTGTCACTAAAGTCACTATTTGTGACGCATTATATTGTCACGTATGCGACCATATGTGATGAATTTGGGTTGTCACTCATAATATACTAATGTGACTGAATGATTGTCACAACTGAATCCTTTCATGACAAGTTCTTCATCACAAAACTGCACTAACTAGAGACCAACATTTCATCACGAAATCTTCAGTTGGTAACAACTATGGTCATCACCAAAATGCAACGTCGGTGATAAATTGAATCATCACAAATTATTTTCTGCTGTGACAATGAAATTGTTGCATTTGTCTCTTTTAGTGACAAAGGTTGATGAGACAAATATATATCACGTGATGGTAACATTGGTGATGAGTTCAGCAGTAAAAAAATGTGATAAATATTTAGTAGATGAATTTCTTTGAGACAATTCGATGATAACGAAATTTCTTCTCTCTATAAAGTTTGCACGAGTGCAGAACTCAGATACCCACTCTTATACATATATAATGAAATTAAAATTAATATAAGAAATGTTCTTTAAACTCATTAGTCACTATATACGTATGTATCGAACAAGAAATATACATATGAAACTAAAATAATAATAAAATACATTAATCTATAAGATAAAAAAAAGTTTGCATATAGCTCTACAGGAGGAAAAGCATTGATCTTTTCATCAATCACCAGATTGCTTGTTCAATAACTTGGCCGCAGCTGAAATAAAAAAAAAATCATCGTCGAATGTAGAAAGAAAAGGAAGTCAGTAACCAAAAGTTGAATGAACAATGCAAATAGATAAAACGTTGCATAAGCTATATAATTAGGCAACCCAAATTTTAATTTTGACATATGTGTTGCGTATAGGAAAGCAAATGCAACATATAAATAATTTGAGTTGCGTAAACTATCGAATACGCAACCGGAAAAAAAAGTGTTGTCATTGAATGACTAATGCAACACTTTTAAATAGTGTTGCAATCCGAGTGTTGCAAGAGGCCCTTTTTCCCGTAGTGAATATAAAATAAACTCCGTGTCTGCACTGTTCAAAAAAAATCTACATATCCTACTAGACAATACTTCACGAACTTATCACATATTCAATTTCTAAACTTGTTCTTAATGTAGCTCAAAGTAGAAAAGACTCTATCAACACTTGCCGTGTAACCATAAAATCAATTCAAAATTAAGGGTAGCGTGTACGTAGTTTAATTATTAGGTATTGAAAATAGTTGGGGATAAAGAAATAGCGTTTTACTGTTGCATGATGTTTAAAATAGAATAAAAAATGAGTAGCAACATAATTAGAATATGTTTGATAATAGTAGTGTTCTATGTTGGAATAACACGGACTACCACTTATATTTTGTTAATCATAAGCAAACTATTATCGAGGGTAGGATAATCATTTTTTCAAATGTTAGGGTGTCCCGAATCACCAATTATATTTTGTATACCCATACGAAATTATTACCGAAGGTCGGATAATCGTTTTCCCAAATTTTAGGGGTGTCCCGGGACACCCCTAGAGGTCCATGTATCCGCCACTGCTATAGAGTATTACGGGGTTCTGATCGAGATAATTAAGCTGCAATATTCTGGAGGGCATCGGGTCTTTATATTCAAGTGCGAGTGGTTCAATGTGGGTAACAAGAAGAATGGAATAAGGACGGATGGACACTTGACGAGCATAAACATGGATCGAAAATGGGGTGCGGAGGACCCATATGTATTGGCCAGTCAGGCTAACCAGGTGTTTACATTGCCGATATTAAGAATGGTGGTGCATGGCATATTGTCCACAAGGTATGTCCCAGAAGTTTGTACGATGTCCCCGAGAAGGAGGCAGCAATACATGGGGATTCATTGTCTGAAAATCAGCCATACCAACAGGATGTGGATATTTCGGACTTTCATGTTAGTGAAAGTGAGTTACCGGATCTGAGTCGTGATGACGAGGCACCAACAATTGTTACTGAGACAGTGATACGATCATTTGATAGACGATCAGCATCAGTAGAAGCAAGCGATGATGACATCGACGACGACACATTGGATGACCATCATTTGAACAGTAATGATGTTGAACACCAAGATGGGTCTGATCCATCATTCAGTGACCAGGAAGAAGAAGGATAACAAGTAGAAGCTAATTATAGTGGTTTTCACACAGTAGCAGATTATTGGTTGCGAGCTGTGTTTGTTTGCAGATTTATTTGGTAAATATATTTGTACAGCTTTTTACGGGCCTTAGATTCATTTTTGGTGATGTTTGGATAGATTAGAATAAGAATATTGAATTTATAGAATGTTTATTCGAGGTGAATGGAGTCTGTCAATAGGGTTTATTTTTTCGTTTCTGGGGTACTAATATGAACCCAGGCGATGCATAAACCCAGATTGTGTCTTCGAAATTTATTTTGAGGATGGATTGGGTTTCTGGTGCAGTTTGGCAACAATTGTGTAGGGCTTTGTCTGAGTTTTGTTAGAGAATTGAAATGAATGTGTGTGGTTATGAGCCCACATGATTCGTGGATCACAGCCCACAACTGATTTAAGTCCCGAAAGGGTCTATTTTAAAACAACAAAGCGAAGAAAAGGACCTTAGTCCTTCGTCGCTGGCAAAGGCAAACCCTAAAAACCCTCTTCTTCGAACCTTTCTCTCTCGGTACCTCTCCATTCGCGATTTCAGAGGTGACGATTCTTCCCCGTAATCTGCTCATCGCGCAAGTTCACGACACCAATCTGCTCATCGCTCACGTTTGGGGACCCATTTCACAAGTAGGCTTTCTTTTTCGAATCGCGATTCCTTTCATACATGCTCTGCCGATTTGTGCCCTCGATGCGCGATTCCTGCCCTCGATTCGCTATTCCTTTCATTTGATTCGCGGTCCCTTTCATAACGCGATTCCTTTCATTTGATTCGTGATTCCTGCCCTCGATTCGCGATTCGCGATTCGTTTAATTCTAGGGTTTCGTAGATGCTCTTCCGATTTGTGCCTCTTGTGAAGTCTCTGTTGCCCCTTCTTAGTTTTTTGCCACTTCTGCTTTTTAGTTGTTTCACATGCAATCCTTGAAGACTCTGTTTTCAGTTCGGTGAATTTGGGTCGAGGGTTGAGGTATTGTGGGCAATTCAGAGAATGCAATTTTCTTCGCCAGTAATCTAATAGTTAGGTTCACTGAGTTTTGGCGTCTGATTTTGTTTCCTTTTTGTGTTGTTCACAGAGTATGCTAATGATCTTTTGTTAATTAAGACTGTATGCTATTAGAGGATCAGTGTTGTTCTACTTAACTGTCAATTGACATCCCCTCTAATCAACTTATATTTTGTGATGGAGTACATATTTCGATTGCTGAAATTGCAAAACACATAAGTTGAGCTGCTTCCCAGCCTACTAATTGCTTCTTATAATTCTTTGTCTTGCTGGATTTAGACACTGCTTTCAATTAATTCAATAAGAATCTGCAGACTTTTCTGTTTGGGCATTTGACCTATCTTGAGATTCATTCGATGGAGTTTTTGACCATTATGACAAACTTACTGGTGTAGGTATGCCTCCACTCAAGAAGAAGAAGGCCGCTGCTGACAAGAGTGTACCTATCGCTGAGTTTTACCGGGCGACCAGATCGGGGAGGGTGCGCCAGGAACCTGCTCGGTCCACCGAATCTGTAAGCGGGGGGAGTGGACGTCGAACTGGAACCACAGTGAACGAGGACAGTCAGCGCACCGACACTGTGCATCCAGAGGAACCCAGTGGCAATGACGATTCGGAGGAAGAAGCATCCAATCATGACAACGGAGAAGTTAGTAATCCAACTGGATTAGAACCACCCCCTGCGACAAAAAAGAGGGGACTGTCCAAAGGGTATGAGATAATGAAGAGAACCGGAACTGGAGGAAAGATAGATGGAATTTACGTAATGGAAAATGGGCAGTCATTCGTAGGGCCAAATGAGAGCTTGCTGAAGACAGAGTTGGGCGTTGTAACACGCCTGATGGCCCCGATAAGGAAGTACTACTGGTCCAAGTTGACTGAAGCAGACAAGCACCCGTTATTCAAGAAGCTAGAGGTAATTTCCCAGTACTGCTAGTTTGATGTGAAGCTAGTTGTAATTCTTTTTAGATAAGTATAAAATGCAAGTTGTATATCTTTTTAGAAATGTGTTATAATATGTTCGTATATGAACTATATAATTGTTTTTTCATGTAGGATGAATTTGACATAGACACAGCAGGTGAAGATGCAAGGAAGATTATGGAGAAGAGAATGAAGAAGCGGTTCATCAATTACAAGTATGCGATGCATGCTCACTACTTGAAAGACCCTGAGAAAGCCAGTACAGACCCTCCTGTTGACATGAATATAGAGGATTGGCATCTGCTGTGTGATCACTTTGAGAGTGAAAAGTTTCGAGTGAGTAAATCCAACTGTTTCATCATAAATTTCCTTTGTTACCTTGTCTTACAATCAAAGGTTGCTTATTAATTAAATTTGTCGTATGTAGAAGCGAAGTGAAATTAATAAAGTCAACAAGAGTAAGCAAGTGTATGCACACACTTCTGGTGCAAAATCTCTTGATCAAAGAATTTATGAATTGGTAAGATGTCTACAATTCCATGGAACATTTATACGGTATAGTTATGTGATTAAAATCTGCCTCAATGTAACTGCTTTGTGTAGGAGAAGAAGAAGAAGCAGAAGCAGCCCGAGCAGCCTACTGGAGAGGAGCAGCCAACAGAAATGGAGGACGGTGAGACCGTAGAGGAGGAGCCACTAGATCTGCTTCTCTATGCAAAGAGGTATCAGAAGGCTGACGGTAGTTGGGTATCGGATGAACCTATGAAAAACTATGTGAGTCCAACCATATCACTTGCATTGTTTCATTGTCAGAAGTTCATAGCCAACTGTGTCACCTGTTTCATTAACACTTTTTGTTCAATGTGCAGCTGGAGATGCAGTCCCTTTGGATAGAAGCAAAGGCAGAGGGGAAGCCTGTATCAGGCCGCGAGATTGTTCAGACGGTCCTGAAGAAGAAGCTGAAGTATGGACCCAAGGAGAACCCAAGATCAGCAAAGGAGCAACAACTCCAAGCGAAATTGGAGGCAGCAAGAGCTGAAGCAGAGAGAAAGGCTAAGGAGTTTGAGGAGAAGATACAAAGTCAAGAAGAACAGCTAAAAAGCCAGGCCGAGAAGATACAACTCCAGGAAGAAAAGTTACAGAGCCAGGAGGAGAGGTTTTTGGCAGAGAGTCCGAGAGGCGAAACGCCGGAGTCCACTGGTAGACCACCAAATAGTGATACAAAATGACCCAGGGACCCTCTGTCAACACTCGAAAATAGTCAGTGTCATTGCTTAGTTTAACCAGGAAGCACTCCTGTCCTAGAGTCATGATCTCGAGAGGACCTGTCGGACGCCATAGGGCTTTGGATCTTGTTGCTGAATGTCATGAAAGAGATTCTCAATCCTAGTGTTCGAACAACCAGCGTATGTTGCCATGGGATGCAGAGTCTCTCTTTAAAACCATTCGACACCTTCAGCTTTGGTTCTCCATTGAAGGTTCCAGGGTTAGATCATGTTCACCAACCGGTGTCCATAAGCTCCTGGCTTTGGTAATCTCCAAAACCTGTCCGGACACAGCATTAGCATAAGATATAGGAGTTGTACCCGACCGTTGTGGTGAGAGTTTCTCCGGTGGCACGGGATAAACGATCATGTTTGTGTCGCTCGAGCTTATCTATGGGGGCTGGCTGGCTATAACAGCAGAAGGGGTCTGGTGGTCGCTCATAGCAGGCGTGGAATGGTGTTCGTCTGGTGGCCTTCCCGAGGGATTCAGATCGGTCGCCGGTGGAATATTAAGAGGCTTCATTTCATAGAATTTCTTCCCCGAATATTAACAATTGAACTAATAGGAAGATATATGCTCTGATGAAAAATTAACTCATTCTGACGACAAGGAGGATGAATCAATTAAGTTGGGAAAGGAAAATGATTGTTGGTGGGATTGAGATGATACACGACAGATGCTTTCTTGGGACTTTGGGATGGAGTCTAAATCGGCGCCGAGAAATACCGTCCCGCCATCCAGCCACTATTTTCCGTTGCACAATATAAAGATTTCTTAATTATTATTTATTTCTAGACATATACATGGAATACTTTAATTGGGGCGGTGCACAGCCTAGCTGGTACGCCGGGTGCACCTAAGTTTTTCCCGGGTTACAGCCTGTAGAGATTTGTGGAGAGCGATCGCCACCACATCTTTTCTCTATAGCGGCAGGCTGATTAGGGATTTCCCCCTCTCGCCTCTAGTTGATTCGGGTTTTATATTGTGAGAATTGTATACACTTTTGGTTTTTGTAAGGGGAATCTATATAACGCTAAATCACTTCTTGATTATATTCCTCCTGCTGCTGCTAGGTGTGTCATTTTTCTGACCCTTAGAAGGTTAGCAAGCTAACAGCTTCCGAGTTTTAACCCTTCGTCCCTTCAGGTGGCGCACTACTGGCACCAGGAACATGGTCGGAAGCTTGAAGAATTGGAAGACTACCTCAGCCAAGAAACCATTGCAACCTTAAGGGCCTTCCATTTCGATTCGATGATGCGGGAGGAAGACCAATTGCGCTGGAAGCTTACAACAAATGGCCCCTTCTCAACAAAGACGGCTTTCCTCTGATGACAGCTACCCCAGCTGCGAGGGTACAGCGGAAACGGCCATCAATTGCCTCTGGGACTGTCCGAGAGCCCAAGCTGTCTGGGTCAAGATCATCTCACCCGACCATATGGATCATCTCACCCGACCATGGCGAGTGATAGAGACAGGTGGCTGAGAAACAACGTAACTGACAGCAAGGCGGGTTTTCGGCCAGGCGAGTGGGGAAGTTTCTTTAGTCTTGTTCTATGGTTTATTTGGAAGCAACGCAACGAGAAAGTCTTCAGGGGAAAGACCCTTTCTGCTTCATCCCTATGCAATTACGTCGTGACCAAAGCCAAAGAGTGGGCTCATGCTTGGGAATCGGCGAGAAGATCTCTGGACAGGAGCAGCAAACCAGCCCGGGTTGAAAAGCTCATTGGATGGTCGCCACCTACAGCTGGTTGGTTTAAGCTAAACACTGAAGGGGCAGCTCAAGGTCACAGTGGAGACATAGCAACGGGAGGGATCATTCGGGATAGCGATGGGGAGTGGATACCAGGTTTTGTGCACATGATTGGTTCAGTCACCACGATTTTGGCCGAGCTTTGGGGCATACTACAGGGTCTTAAGCTTGCTTGGAAACACGACATCCAGTTCTTGTTCTTGGAGTCGGACTCTGCATTAGCGTTGGAACTGATTCGACAACCTTGCGACCCTGTTTATCTTCATGCCAGTATTCTCGGCGAAATTCGGCCCCTCCTTGGCCTGAACTGGGTGGTGCAACTTGGACATACATATCGAGAAGGGAATAGAGTTGCGGACTGGCTCTCGAAGCACAGTCTCGTCTATGCCTTCGATATATATGAACTGGAGGTCCCCCCCCTGAGTTAGCTCGGATTATTAGAGAAGATCTCATTGGAGTTAGCTTTCTCCGAATAGCAATTAGGGATGAGTAGTGTCTAGACTCCCGCTACACTTTTTCCCTCTGTTTTGCTTTGAGGTAATTTTGCCGCCTGCGCGCGTGTTTGGGGTTCTTGGTAGCGAGGGCTGCCGCTTGCCCCCTGTCTGTTTCAGGTTGTCTTTGGTGGAACAAAATTCTGTTTCCCACCTCCTTTCAATAAAAAAAAACTATTATATGTCTATTAGTTGCTAGAGGTACTCGAAAGTTCGGGCAAATTCGATTAGTAACTTATAATCATTGACCTATGACATAACGTTTTCCTCATGATGAATTAAGCGTATTACATCTCATTCACTATTTTTATTTTTATTTTTTATAAATAAATCAAATTAATTGTGTTCTACCAAAATGACATCCACTTTGATATATTTTCGAACAAAACGTTATTGGAGGAATATTTTTAATCATAATATACCATGGTGGTACATAAGATGTGGAAATGTATAATGATGATAGAAATATATCGTAGTGCAGGATGGTGGTATACATTATAGTACATGAGATTAGTGGCGTAGCCATGATCTGATACAAGGGGTTCCAGTTTAAAAATATGTCATGGCCTTTTAATACTTTGAAAATGTTAGCTATTGAGAACTTTATTTGTAATATCTCATATAAAAGAAAATTTATGATGTTATCGCTTATTTGACTTAAAATATTAAGAATTTTTTGAGGAAAGGTAGGTAACGAGAGAATTAGAATTTAGTTGTGTTGGTGTTAATTTAAGTCTAATTAGTCTTTGGTGAATTTTTAATAAAAAATTTAGTTTTCTCCCAAACAACTAACTTGAGGGTGAAATTGAGTACTTATTTCTGAGGATTGAAAAATCATACTCTATCGACAATTCAAGCAAAAAACTCTCTTACTCGAAGCGAAATCGGTAGGCAGTACTGTTTAGCAGTATGAAACGGTTGAACCACGATTTAACATAAAATACCCCAGTTCTGACTTTTCCGATACAACCTCGGTACGATTTTTCAATCCTTTCTTATTTCTATTCTAAATGAGTTCCATTTTCAAGTATATATTTTTTATTGTTGAAATGACAAGGGAGGGGTGCCATGGAACCCCTCTTCCTCCATGCTAGCTCCGCCCTACATGAGATTGTAGGATGACCATGATGGTATGAAAATGTATGATGGAAATATGAATATATCATAGCACAAATTGATGGTAGGAAAGTATTAACCACCATCTACCATTATTCTAGAGGGTGGTATAATTGGGTCGATCCCACAAAAATTCCAAAATATATCAACAAGTAATATCAGTTTGTAAATCAATTTGGAATATCAATTTGTAAATCACAATGGACATGTTCCTTCTGTGCAATTCTTTTTGAAAATTCGAGTTAAAATAAAATGCATAACTATAAGTTATGCATTTAATTCCTATACACCCTCCTATCAACCATCAAATCCTCCACTAAAAATTACAAGACCAAATCTATACACAACAAGTTATGCATTTCATAATCCTATGCCCTCCTATCAACTATACATGCACATACCAAAATTTCTTCACATGAAGTTGCCCCCATTTGAAAGCATGTTTTGCGAAAATGATGAGAGCCTAGCTAGAAAGCTTCATCAGACCCGCCAGAAAGGACCTTCACCCTTAACTGGATTAAGTAAGTTGTAAGCCAGACATCAAACAGAGTTTCATCTCATATCTAATTATGTTTGTAAAATCGTACCGAATCGAAGTTATATTGGAAAAGTTAGTGATTGGTTATTTTATACTAAAATCGCGATTAATTGAACAGTTTTGTATCGCTAAAATCGCCTATCGTTTAGACTTCGATATGTGATATCTCGACCAGGTCGAACCGACCGGTACGATATGATTTCTTAAACCATGCGCATATCCTCAACAAGTACTTAACAATTAGCGGATCGTAAACATAAGCGCAAGAGATGAAAATCAGTTCAATCGGACACAAGTAGGAGCTACTTACAGAGAACCACAACTTCAACTTGCATGATGAACATACATAAACCCATGCATTATTAGAACACATGTGCATGATCTGAAATCTTAGATTCCGAATTAAACAATCTCTTATCAGCACAAGCCCCTCATCCTCAAGCTTCTTCCAATTCCAAGAGGCCCAAATCCAACCCAAAGGTCCCAAAACCCAACCTCTCATTTCCTCAAGAGAACTTCATTAACCAACCGATCCAAACCAACGGTCGATGACCCACCCGGACCAGTAGCTTCCCGAGCCAGTCCCGCCCAATCTTGTGCTTTCTTCCTCAAATTCTCCCCCTTCTCCCCCTTCATAAGCTCTCTCACTAGCTTCTCGACCGCCTCCCTCTTCGCATCCTGCTCAATCTCCATTCCAACCCCCCACTCATTGCAGGCGAACTTGCAATTCGTTGGCTGGTCCGCGAAGACCGGCCAGCACAACATTGGAACCCCGGCGGTCAAGGTCTCGATCATGGACGCCCACCCGCAATGGGTCAAAAACCCTCCAACCGCCGGGTGGTTCAGAACCTCCTCCTGCGGGCACCACCCAGAAATAAACCCGGTTTTCTCAGCCTTGTCTCGGAATTCGGGAGGAAGAGCTCCCGATGGGCCAGTAACAAGATCGGGCCGAATGACCCACAGGAAGGAAACATCACTGTTGATAAGTCCCATTGCAAATTCGAGCACATGGTTTTCCGTTATGGTGATGATGCTGCCGAAGTTGACATAGATGACGGAATTCGAGGGTTTGGAGTCCAGCCAGCGGAGGCAATCGATTTCTTCTGCCCACAAGCTGTAGCTGATTGCGTCGAGGTTTGGGTGACGAGTTGGTTCGGTTTGGTCGAGGAGGAGCTGCATCGGTCCGATGAAGTGGACGCGGTTGGGCCCGTACGTGGAATTGAGGGCGGCCAGGACTTCTGGTTCGAGGGCGTCGAACGTGTGGATGAGCAGAGCCGAGGCCTGGGCGACCATCTCGGCCCCTTCCATTAGGTTGTGGAAAACCGGTTCGTCCGGGTCGGTTGTGCGGATGAAGTCGGGCAGGTCTTTGAGCCTCATGTTCTTCATCCCGGGAATTTCCGTGACCGTGTCTAGGTACCCGTTCGTCAAATAGCTTTTGTCTGCGATACCAGGAAGTTTGTTGAAGTCATGTGCACCCAACATTTTAAGTCGTAGGGATCTTGCATAAACCATAATACTGTTATCCTTCTAGAAATAACTATCAATCCATTTCCAAACTTGTTTATCAATTATTAAGGTTTCGTATTATTGAGACTGCAATTCCAGAAGGTTCTAATGAATATAAAATAGCACCGTCGTTCTTTGGTATGCATGATCTCTAATAATAAAGTATACAGACTTGGCAAATAGTGACATAATATATAGTAAACAATTTCTACTTGTAGCTAGTTAATTAGTGACATATAAAATAGCACCGTCGTGCTTTGGTATGCATGACATAATATATTTATTTATTATTACTCTTCGAATTTGATATTTATTTTTGATATATTCTTAAAAAATAATATTTTAATCATTTATATTAATATGTATTAGTTTTGTATAGCTATGTTATATTCAATACCATAATCATATATATATATATATATGTTCACATCACCATTGTATAATTTACTGTATCACAATGGTATATAAATTGATTTGATGAGAGGGGCCACTATCAATGCAGCCAAAATCACACAATAAAGGTTAAAAACATATGTTCTTACGCTTTCAATTTACCAAAATGCTTAAATATAACAATTGCGCTTTTAATTACATGGTCGTGGGTTATTCACTATATCTTTCACCCACACCACACCGGGTCCAAATTTCCGAACATTAATATTTCCAACGATAGATCGATTTAACACAAAAGGCATGCATGCAGTTGGATTAGTTAGTAAGTTTACCTTTGAGAGGAGTGATGCCTTGGTCATAGAGCCGGCGGTACTCCGCGAACCCCATGAACGCACAAGCAGGCCAAGTCCAAAAGCTCACCGACGGCACGCCAATCTCTCGAGCCACCTCCACCGCAAACGGCGTCATCCCGTCCGCCACTATGCAGCTCACCGGCGGCGGCGGGTTACCTGAACGGTTGTTCAGTTTCGTAACGAGCTTCCTGAACGGAGCCAACATGAGCCTCCTCATTGAGTCGCTCAAAGCAGGTATGTTCTGCGTCGAGCTGGGATCCGAGGGCGGAAGGCTATCGGCGATGGTGGCGAACCGGAAATCCGGAAGGCCGTCGAGGGCGTGGGGGCCTCGGGAGCGTAGGAAACGGTTGTGGTTGAAATCGGTGTTGACGAATGTGATGTGGAAGCCTCTGCTGTGGAGTAGCTTGGCCAGTTTGAGGAAGGCCTTCACGTGGCTCTGGGCCGGGTATGGGATGCAAACCGCGTGAGGACGATCCGGCGGATCCATTTAATTCGGGATGGTGGTGTGAGGACTCTCTTGTAGTTTTAGAGATAGTGGAAATTATGTTTGGCAACGGAGACTATATATAAAATTTAGTAGCTAGCTATTCGAGTTAATGTAAAATTTAGTGGCCAAGTTGACCTTGCCACCGACCCTTTTATCAAATTTTCTTCTGTCCGATTTCGGCCGAAACTTGCACGTCTACCAAGCCCGCAACATTTCTTTTATAGCGTGTTTTTTTTTCTATGATAATTATATGCAGATAAGATGTTTCTGTCATGGTGACTTTGGAAGTTGAGATTCCCAGTGTTTTATATGCCTTTTTCATTACTTGATTTTCGTCAGCAATAGAGTCAAAAGTGCGATTCTACCTAGAAGCGGTTGGGTGACCTAGAAACGTAAAATCGTAAGCTTTTAAGTTTTAAAACGTAGATTTTGACTACATTTGTAAGGGGAAATCACGATTCTACGTAGAAGCGTTTTGGTGACAAAAAAAGTAAAAATGTAAGCTTTTAAGTTTTAGAGCGCGATTTTGACTACATTGGTCGTCAAATCCGATGGAATGGAATGAGACCGTTACAGTTTTGTTCTCCGATAACCATGTATCGCGAGGATAACAAAGAATTTGATGGGCAAATTGTAAGAAGCCATTCCTGTTAGTAATGTTATGGTTAATTATCATGCATAATCTTTCACATCACTTTTTCATGGAAGATTCCTACTCTTTTTCTATAAATTTAACATGTTATATCTCTTCCGCTTTAAGTTGTAATTTAATTTTTTTTCCACAGATAAATCAGATAAATTGTGCTCTTCAAAATGATATTCACTTTGATGTGTTCTTCAAACAAACAAAAACCCAGACATTTAGTATCAGTCTATACCATGGTAGTAATGCTAGGAATTACATAAGATCATACCAAGTGGTATGGACCATGATGGTATGAACATACCATAGTGTATGATGGTTGAATACATGATAATAGGAATATACAAACTGTCATTTACCACATTCATAATTGTTTAACACCAGTTACCACCTTATACCAGGGTGGTATAAGGTGGTACATTTAGGCCATGTATTTCCCCCCCATAAATTTGTAGATCCAATAGATCATGAAGATTTCGTTCCTTCTGTGCAAAGATTTCAAAATTTGAGTTAAAAACAAAGGTGGTAACAAGTAGTATGAATATTTTTTCACGAAATGTATTGGAAATGGATCTCATATTATAGATCACAACAAACTCGTTCTATTTATGCAAAAAAATTGAAATAAGTTAGAACGAAAAAAATAAGAGTCAATTAAGAAAACTATAGAAAATAAATTGTCATTAATTCCCAACCCTAGATTTGGAATTTTCTGGCCCCACTCAAATCTAAGAACACAGATGTAGTTATGCAAGGTGCATAATCCTTGCACCCTGTTAGACATACTAAACTGAAATAAAGAATAACGAAGACACAAATTTACGTGGTATCCTTGAATGTTCAGGACTAGTTCACGACTATATAATCAAAATCGCGCTTTAAAACTTATGATTTTACGTTTCTAGGTCTGCAAAACACTTCCACGCAAAATCATAGTTTTAATAGCTAATGTAGTTAAAATTGCGCTTTAAAGTTTAAGAACTTACGATTTTACGCTCAACTTCACTAAAACGCTTCTACGTAGAAACATGCTTTTGACTACATGGGTTCACGGGAGAACTCAAGACTCTCAGAGCTACTATTGTGATGGCTTAACCGTTTGAGAATACAATGACAATGTATATATATGAGATAAACCTTAGCTAGGGCTCGAGCAAAGGAAGAGAAGGAAGAAAATAGGAGTGGAACGCGTGTGCATGGACGGGCTAGACGCGTGCGTGGATGGGCTACATAAATTGCATGGGCCAAATACGCGGGTCAAATTGCTCAATAGCCTCTCCTAAATTGATGTGGGTCACGAAGCATCAATTTGCTAGTCAGGATCAATGGCGGCTGATAGTGAAGGACTTCGTCAACAGATTAGCAACATGCTCTTCAATCGGAATACATCACAGCTGAATAACACCAGTGCAGACCAGATCACAAATGTAATGAACATGAACTTCAATATGCTTTGTACAATTATGGACAACTAGATTAACTGGAATCTGAATGGCACTGGTATTATCCACATGAAGCAGCATAGGGGAAGCAATAGAGACACCAAGATCGCCCAACAAATGAAAAAGCCACTCCATATCAGAACCAACATTAGACATAGCCCGGTACTCCACCTCCATTGAGGATTTATGTCAATGTCTACAATCTCCCATCAAATAATTGTCAACCACCACCGTCTTAAAATCCTTCCAGCAATCAACCTTACCCTCCGTCTGCACCCATTTCTATATGTTTAAGCTGTTGCCTTTAACTTTCTCTAAAGTAGGAGAAGTTGTGTCAACAGTTTGATTCTATGTAGATGTAGTTACATTATCGAAAGGGGTGGGATTCGATGAAGACGGTTCAATAGCATCATTCGGCCGACTTCCGGAATGCCCACCACAAGCCCGAGCCCGAGCAGGAGGGACTATCTCACCAGCACCACCACAAGGAGGTCTTCCACCACAAGGAGCAGCCTCAATAGTAGGGGCACCTCGTCCGCCACGACCACCACGAGGAGCCGGAGGTCTTTCCCGGCAAACAAAGAGATATGTTTGAGATTAACGTCACAGTTCATAATCCAAAAATTACCCAATTCACATATTCACAAATAACCCAATTCCTAGGGGAAATGTGAAGGAATGTGTCGACGGTCGAAGTTTTGGTCTGGAGGGTGGAGGAGGCGGAAGACGAGGGAGGGAGAGTGACGATTAATGATTAGGGTTTCAATTAGGTTGGAAGCATTTGACATATCATAAAGATGAGGGTGGGTTAAGGATTCGAGATTTGGGAGCCTGAAATTACGCACGTATTTGTTGTCATTTGTGGACCATTTTAATGCAGCGGGGATCGATATGGGTGGCTTGGGTAGTCAAATAAAAGCTGAAGAGTCGGGATTTGTGGTCCTATAATGGGAAATCAGGGTCTTTGATAGAACTCGAGTCCGAGCTCTACCGAATGATTAGGGATTAGGATCCACTAGGGATTGATCCGGAGATATGGGGAAAGGGAAAGAGGAGTGGATTTTGGGTTTGATCAAGAGAAGAAAGGGAAGTAGGAGTGCTGCCGCGGCAGCCAAGGGGAAAAGGGAAGAAGAGGGCTCGACGGCCAGAAGAAGGGAGAGAGGGAAATTAAACAACTAGGTTTAGGTTTAATCTTGCTTAGTGGCCTAATCCCACTTACAAGTAATTTATATAATAATTGAATAATTCCCTATTGCTACCCGACATATAATTTATTTCCCAATTCCCGAAGTATTCCCAATAATCCGAAATAACAATAATGCGATAATTAATCAAAATAATTAAATACTAGTTTCTATCATCCCCGCTTCCTTCGGAAAACAACCTTGTCCCCAAGGTTTTTTCTCTAACTCACTGGGTCTCCTTCTCGCCATTTGCGACGTCCTCGGCCGCGTACTCTGCTTTGTCTTCCCATCGTCCAACTAGCATCATCAAATCCGGCTTCGGGCATTGATGACCAATGGTGAATCGACCATCACAATTGAAGCACTTGCCCTCCCGTCTCTTCTGCTCAATCTCGGCTGGAGAGAGCTGCACAAACCCTTTTGGTATGGACCGGGGCCCTCCCCTGGTCACTGGTGCAGTGTTCCTGCTCCCGGCGCTCGCCCCTACTGCGCTTCCCGCCACTGATCCTCCCCCGCTACCTCCAATCCCACTACTGCTGCCCCTTCCACTTGGCCTCGTGTAACAGCCAATGGTACTCCTCCAGCTGGCAAGTTCTTCTTCCTTGTGACCTGCAAGACGAAAAGCAGCCTTCAAAGAACCCGGCTCGAATACTCTAACTGCTGCTGCTATCTCGGGTTTGAGACCCGCCATGCATAGCCCCACCAGGGTGTCCTCCGAAACTCCCCTGCACTGGTTACCCAACTTGAAGAAATCTGCGCGGTAGTCAGCCGCCGTGCCAGTCTGTTTAAGCTTCGTGAGCTGCTCCGTAGCCCATCCTTCTGATTTTCCGAACTGGTAACGGAGCTCCTCCTGGAACATGGGCCAGGTGATCAAAGTCGCGGCCGCCGCATACGATCTCTCCATCCACTCCCACCACTAAAGCGCGTCACCTTCTAAATAGAAGGACGCCAGGTAGGCCTTCCTTTCCTCAGGATCGGGTGGTTTTGAAACCACCTCTCAGTTGTATATAACCAGAGGCCTGCATCCTCTTGCCCATTGAATTTTGGAAACTCAATGGCTTAGCTCGAAAAACTATCCCATCAGTACCCTCATAGTTAGGATAGCACGACCCATACCTGTCATTACCCAATGCCCTCCATGGCTGCCCCTGTGAGAATCCATGCCCCCTGCTCGAATTTCTTGAGCCGTAGTACCCTTGGTAGCCTCCTTGCTGGTCCGGGTATCCCCCAGGAACGTCGTGCGCCCCATACGGAGCTCTCCAACATATCGATCCTATGTTGTCTGCTCCCCTAGGCGGCTGGTTGGTTGGGTTCGGTCGATGTCCGGTCCGACCCACCTCGGGCCGACCACTACTGGTCCACCCGGCCCCGGTCCGACCCACCTCGGGCTGACCACTGCTGGCCCAGCCCGCGTCGGTTCGACAAGTCATGGTCCACCCAGGACCGGCCTGCCCGACCTGTTCAGCTGCCCGGCTTGGTCCGCCACCCCTCTGGTTCACCCCTGGGTCGGCCCACTGCGCTGGACGACCTATCTGACTGAACTCATCCTCCTCGGGCTCGTCCTCCAGGTCCAACCATCCAAGCCCATTGGTGCTTCTTGTGATCTGGCCCATCATCTCGAGCCCAACAGTCTTCGCAGGCCCCTCCGTGTCATAACCGGGCATTTTTCCCTTTCCTTTCCGGGCCGTCATCTCTTGGGCCGACGGTGTAGGCAAAAGCCCAGGCCCGCCACCTTGACCTAGCGTGCCGTGACCCTCACGCTCCCAAGCTGCCGCCTGGTCCCCCGCGCCACCCATCACCGCCGCCGCCTCTAACGCCACTACTGGCACTGCCGCTGACGCCGCCCCACTCCCCGCGGCCCCGCCGCTCGCGCCGATCCCCACCGATCCCACGGCCGGCCCGGCACCGCCGCTAGCGCCTGTCGCCATCGGGGCCGCGCTCGCCGCCGGCGCCGAGCGCTGCGGCCTCCGCGCGTGCGTCCGACCCGCCATCCCCACCTAACGACAACGGTCGCCGCCCACCTTGCATCGCCACCATCATGGTATGGAGATCATCGAGCCGGTGCCACACCCGCCGTGACTCCTCCAACCGCTCTTGGCGTTCGCTCGCTACCAGATCCACGAGGTCGCTGAGGCTTTTGTGCCACCTCCTTCGCCGTCAAATCCTCCAGCTCACCATCCACCGGGCCGCGTGGTGAAGGAAGGGGCGGCCACCCTTGCGGAGCCTTGGACGTGGGTGGGCCCCTGTATGCGCCTCCTGGGTGTTCTCCGGCAGCCCGACCGCCGCCGCCGCCGCTTGTTCCTGTGCAGCCTTGACCACTTTCTCAGTCGCCATTTGGGACTTGGTGGACTCCATGATCCAAGCCAAAGGAAGGATTGGCTCTGATACCAATTGATAGAACTCGAGTTCGAGCTCTACCAAACGATTAGGGATTAGGATCAACTAGGGATTGATCCGGAGATTTGGGGAAAGGGAAAGAAGAGTGGATTTTGGGTTTGATCAAGAGAAGTAAGGGAAGCAGGAGTGCTGCCGCGGCAGCCAAGGGGAAAAGGGAAGAAGAGGGCTCGACGGCCAGAGGAAAGGAGAGAGGGAAATTAAACAACTAGGTTTAGGTTTAATCTTGCTTAGTGGACTAATCCCACTTACAAGTAATTTATATAATAATTGAATAATTGGCTATTGCTACCCGACATATAATTTATTTCCCAATTCCCGAAATATTTCCAATAATCCGAAATAACAATAATCCGATAATTAATCAAAATAACTAAATACTAGTTTCTATCAGTCTTGGAACTGGAAACACAAATTATGAAGGTGTGTCGTGTGGTTCAGCAACATTTTTCTATAAAAGTGGGTCAGGTATTGTGGGATTCCAATGCTATGCTATGTTACTCTGTAAAGACAGTTTGGAATTCTCAGGCCTGAACTTCGCAATGTGAGTTGGGCAAGAATTATATAGAAGGGGTCGGGTGTTCCTAGCTAGGAACAGATTTTTGGTTTGGTTGATTGAATCCTCGAGAAAGGATTACAACCAGAGATTAGATGATGGCTTGGGGATACTCGGGTTCTGTTGAGTGTGTTTTATGTGATCAGTGTGTGGAACATATTGATCACTTGTTTGCAGGTTGTTCTGTGTATCAATATGTATTAGTTTTGTATCACTATGTTCGATGCCTGCTCCGGAGAGGCTTTCAGCATTCTTATGGTATGTCGTTGAAACTTGAGCTGGAGTGGACATTTAATTCCTTTGGTATTTCCTCCCCTATTAATGATGTTGGTAAGCTTTATTTGGAGTGCGGTGGTGAGTCATTTCAAAGAGAAAGATGTCGTAGGATCTTTGAAGGGGTATGTGAAATGTAATGACATGATTAGATTGATAAAATCTGAGGTTATATTGTTGGTAGAGGAATCTATACTACTGCAGTTTTGCTAATGCTTTAGGAACTCTTATTTGGGGGGTGGGGGGAGGGTTATAGGTATCTTTCAATCTTTATTCTCATAGTTTTATGTAAATAGTTACAGGTTCCCCCGTAATTGGCAAGGGTTGTTGCCAATTGAGTTTTTTATGATATAACGTAACCGTTGATAAAAAATACTCTAATTAAAATATATATGTTTTAGAATTTTTTTCCGTAAATACTGTTGAGTCACTAATAGAGAATAATGTTGACTGTTAGTTTTGATGGCCAACCTAATAGTCAGATCAAATTTAATCATTACTTTCACAATTTATATATTTTCATGTTTTTTAAAAGTTCAGGTCAAATTACTATTTTAATATCAAATTTAGGCTAAGAGAAAGTATTAATAATGTCACAGAGGTAATAAATTGATTTTATTCAAAGATTCATTAATTTGATAGGTGGATCCAAGTGTCATATAAAGCTTGAACCAGTATGAAAATTTTGAAAAGTGTTTATACTAAAATGTCATTATAAAAATTTTAAGTAACAAAACAAAATTTTTAATGCTATTTTCATTAAGAAAATAAAAGGCAAAATACACTTTTATAGCCATAACTATTCGCGTTGTGACAAATATAGCCACTTTTTGAAAAATACACTCGTATAGCCATTCCGTCCAAAACTTTAACAGCAACATTGTAAATGCTGACTGTACTAACGTTTTCTGATGATGTGGCGATTTTTTGTTTAAACCAATCCTAGTTGGAAAGTTTCCTTTCTTATTAATTTACTATTATAATTGCAATAAAAAGTAAAAATAACAATACATAAAATTGGGCACGCCTTCTTCATCTTCTTTTCTCCTTCTTCTCCACCGCCACACTAATCGCGGCCGCCACCGCTAAACAGAGGGAATCGCATCGTCTTCTCCAACCACCCACCACCGTCAAAACTTGTTTCATTGACCCCTAACAGAAACCCATCGAGCAGAAACTCGATTATGTAGGAAAAAATACGATTTCGCCGCCAAAACCCATCTTCCCAAACTTCATCCTTCTGCACCAGATTCGGATCCAAGTTCAAATTCAAATGTCTTGAATCCTCCCCAGTAGAAGTTTCCTCTTCACTCTCCCCACTGGCGGCCTAAAATTCACAGCTAGGTTAAGCTCTCTCCTCCTCCTCCTCTCTCTCTCTCTCTCTCTCTCTCTCTCTCTCTCTCTCTCTCTCTCTCTCTCTCTCTTCGACGGCGAAAATGGGTCCAAGCGCCTCCGCAACAAGATCGTCGGCCTCTCCACCCACCCGAAGAAGCGGATCTAGAAGGTTCCCGTAGGTAGCATATCGTCGGCTTCTACCATCTTCGTCAAAATTTTCTTGCTGTGTGGTGGAGAAGAAGAGAGGGAAAAGAGATAAGGGAGAGAGAGAATGAGAAGGGAGAGTATTTTCTGAAAGGGAGAATTGTGGTGAAATAAAATAATTAAGGAAATTATTTAAAATAATCATTTAAATTGAGGTGGCTGTCACGTGTCATACATTTGATGACGTATACATCCACATCATTGGAGAGTTAACGGTGTTAAAGTTTTGTAACGGAAATGGCTAAATTTAGCAAACAAGTTTTAAAAAGTGGCTATACGAGTGTATTTTTCAAAAAGTGGCTATATTTGTCACAACGCGAATAGTTATGGCTATGAAAGTGTATTTTGCCAAAATAAAATTTAGGTATCAATTTGTAAAATACAAAAGGTAAATGCAAAGTTTGGTCACTGAGTTTACTAAAAGTGTCATGTTTAGTCACGGGAAAAAAATTAATATTAATTTTAGTCACTCGAATTATTAAAACGGTTCATGTTTAGTCACTCTCCGTTAACTTTATCTGATGTGTAAGTCAACCCTAACAGTTGACCGTTAAATGTCTGACGTGGCAATTAAAAATTAATAAAAAATAAATTTAATTCTTTTAATATTTCCACATCATTAAAATAATAAAATAAAATAATAAAATAAAATAATAAAACAAAAAAAACCCTTCCACTGTTGCCGCACAGAATCGAGAGTGTCACCACTTAGGTATGGTTGCCAACATCCACGTCCGTATTCTTCCAAAATGTATGGTCTAATATTGTGGTTAGCGGTGTTAAGCACTCCCTCTTTCACTCTGTCTTTTGGATTCTAGTCAGCTGCTACAACTCTTCTTGGGCACTTCTCCACAAGGTGACCATAGTGTCCACACTCGAAGCAGACGGTGTGAAGACCTTCATACTCCTAACATCTTGACTCTCATTTTGAGTCGATATTTGGGCACCAAACGCTTCCTTAGGTCAATCTTCACATAAATTCTTGCATAGTTGCCCTTAGACACATTAGTAGTATTGTAATCAAGCTTTTCCACTCTTCCCAACTTGTTACCAATATCCAAGTGAATTTCCTCATCAAAATAAGCAAGTGGAAGGCGAGGCAACCTCCCCCAAACCGTTGTTTTGTTGATGACATCAAAGTCTGGAGCAAAGTCAAGGCGCCATGATTTTGAAATGATGTAGTGATTGTTGATTGTCTGTGGCCCTCCATACAGAGTTCTATTGTAATCCAGCCGAGACTCAAAAACGGCTTGGAAATACTCATTGTCGATATCACCCATCTCAGCCTCCTTTCTTTGGCCACATGCTCTGCACTCTTCTTTGTACGAAAGTGCATGAAAAAGATCTATGTTGGACTCTCGCATTCGTGCTCTTCTTGATTACGATAGTCAGGCACTCCGAGTTGTCGTCCCCTTCTGTGCCATCAGATTCATCTGACACCATTTCATCCCCCTGAAAAGGTGGGGGTGTTGGTTTGTTTCTCAGGAAGAAATCCTTGTATGAGGATTTAGCCTTGTCTGTTTCGATATTCAATGCGGAGGGGTCATCATTTTCCATCTTCGTCGCTCAAATAGATCCTCGGGGCTAGCTATCAGCATTTTCGGCTCTCGCTGTGACAATTGCACCCGCGGCTCAACCTCCCCCTACGTAGCTTCCTTCACTAGAGATGGCTTTCGATTTCTTGCTCGGCTGGATCAGTGAGGTTGAGGGTGACCATCCGGTGGCTTCAGGTAGTGATCTGCCTCCCCTCCCGGGGGGGGGGGGGGTTTGGAGTTGCCACTCATCAGAATAGTTGAAAACAGAGGACAGAGTGCATAGTGTTTCTCTCTCTAACTTTACCTTCTCTCTCTGTATAAGTTCAATGCCTAAAGATTTGCGAACTATTTTTTTGGCTTTTGAGTTAACGTCATAAAATAATTTGGGTCCAAACTTATTAATTATATGATGGGCTATATCACATAATAATTATTATTTTTTTCTCTTAGACGAAGCAAATCATATAATCATGTAGTCGATATTAGTTTATCGAACTGATTTTAGTGGAAGCTCTGTGCTGACGGACCTGCCAACACCAGTCGTACAAGCCAATGGATCTGCATGTTTATTCTTCTGAATACAAACATGAATTCGTGGATAGGAGAATCAACTATCTAGATAATAAATAAAAGCCGAATGATGAAAACTGTTGCTCCATTTCAAATTTCCTGCAACGAGAGTGATTATAGGAATGACATTTTGGTCTTCACAATTGCTTATTTTCTTATTTATTTATTCATAAAAAAAGGCATGCACTGGGATTTGAACCTTGGTCTCTTTAAAGGCAAGCAAGGATCATAACCAATCACACTAAGTATATTTATTGTATCTATTTAAATTCAAACATACACGAACCTAAATTATGAAAATCACATGACTTTTTTAACGATTAGTTGGCCACTGAATCTCCGGTAAGTACTTATTTGGTGTTTTAATACTTTGATTATTTTTGTTGTAGTTTAATACTTAATTTAAATTTCTATCTATTTTATAAATATACAATAACCCTAAAATTGCAGCCCAAATATCACTGGTTCGAATATTGCATATCGAATTGCAATATTAAACATGTAGAAGCAATATCGACTTCTTAAATTAATATTATTTTTCAAAATTACTATGAAGAAATTATATCTTTGTGCAAACTATATGAGACTGGTTCTTTTAATGTTTTAGTCGGGATAACCGCTACATTTTAAACTTCTTCATAATCTGGCATGATTGGATCCAATGATCATTATACAAGATTGTGTTTAATAGGGTGGCTCATTTCACCACTCTTTGGCGTGTTAATGAATTTGTAGGACAATGACAGGTCTACATCTACACTCATCACAATCTACACATCATATAAATGTGAAATGTGAAATGTGAAATGAGAAAAGAGGGATTCCATTTCAAATTTGATGCGTACAGAGAAATTTTTTAGGGGTAAATTTAGAAGATGCCAGTGCGGTCGGTCTGTTGAGCACGAAAGTAAAAATATGTTTTCATTTAAACGGGCCCAAACTGTTATTTGGCCTACTAATCGTGCACTCATCGCCAATGCAGTCAAATTCGGGATTTTGATCGTAAAATCGTAGGATTTTAGGATTTTACTTAGGGATTCCGATCTTGATTTTACTATAAAATCGGTGGACCTTAAAATCGTTTAAAATCGGGACTAAAATCGTTAAAATCGTAAAATAGTACCGAAATCGGGATTTTGATCGTAAGAGAACAAAATAGGTGGTTTGAGCCAATTTAAAATAAGTATAACTGTTTCAGCGGAAAGGGCAATGGAATCTTCTAAGATATTTTTCTATTAGCAAAATATTTAAAAATAATAAAAATAACCAAATTAGGGTTCGGTTAATCTCTTTCCCTTCACCCCATTTAACTTATTGGTAAAACACCTGTCCTAATATTGGAAGTATGTAAGAACTAACATCATTATTAACTAATTAATTTATTAATGAATATATTTGTACCAAGCCACTAACATTACTTATTTTATTGGAGTTCAATTATTTTTAGTTTTAAATCATACTTAGTAGACGATGTCGAAATATTACTTTGAGTTAAACAACCTAGACATAACATGAAAATAAGAGCCAAACCCATGAACTATATCCCTTCATCATGAATTATTTTGAGTTACACATTAAATAACAATTAAAATAGTGATTTTGGAACATTAATCTTGAGAATTATCTTATGGAAAAAAATCTTCTAAATTATCATTTTAAATGCTATGTGTCTTTGTGATATTAATAATTTACCTTATTAATATTCTTATATGCTATGTTCTATATGGTACTTAAAATCCTACGATTTTACGATTCGATTATACGATTTTGATTTTACCCCAGTTTTCGATTTTAGGTAAAATCTCGATTTTAACTGCTTTGCCCATCGCAGCCTCTCCAAATCTTCCTATTCTACTCGCCGGGTCATCTCCTCCACTACAAAATATCTCCTCATGTACTCAAAGTTCTCACTGAAACCTAATATCTACAACTTAGGCGCAGAGGGAGCAACCGATGGATTGTAGCGACCCCCACTATTTTGATAGCTAATCAAGAAGAGCGCGTTTGTTTAGTTGTATGGTGATTCACTCAATTAACAATTTTTATTCCGTTGACAGCCTCCTCTCCGCAATTGTATTGTGTTCACGAAGATCTGAAGGCGCAAGTGCAAGAGGTCCAGGGATAAACAATATGTATAAAGCGTTGTCCAAATTGAATTGAGTCATTCTACTTGGAATATGAAGATTTTTGCTTAATTGCTTTGGTTCGTGATGCAACTATGTTATGTTTGAAGGTAGACCAACGCAAACAACAGCACAACTCCAGGGCTATTCTGCACATTAGGAAGTTGGGGCATTAATTGATAATTATTTCGGATTATTCCTACAAGTACATAATTTGGAACGTGCCATTATATTGCATTGATTAATAGTTGTTTGAGATTTTTCAAATGAGTGATTTGACATGTTAAACTCTCTTATTTTTGAAAATGGAGTCTTCGAAGTGGAATATGAAGATTTTGGATTAAGCTTGGTTTCGTAACGCCCTTATGGGTGTTTATTCTCTAAAATGCAGCTGTCTTTCAAAGTGCCCGGAGCAAATGGCAAGTCAGGATACAACGATGGTACCGGTACACGTTTATATCATTAGTAGGTAGCAGATTGTGTCCATTCTACTATATCATTTAGCTAAATACTTAGTTGTTCTTTTCAACTAAAAATTATGCTTAAATGCTGTGATTGGCCTCAGAAATGTATGTCTTTGCATTAACTGTTAATGATTGTGAGTTTTGGTTTAACGGTGAAAAGTCCATTTATTTAGAAGTCTAAATTGGGCAAACCTATTGGACAATAGGAATGCCATACATTAGTGTCGTGGGAGGGTTGTTTGATGTCTCAGGGTGTTAGATTTTTAAGAAGGTTGTTTGTTGTGGCAGAGAGTCCCTAAAGCTAGCGAGGTATTCCTATGTGGGCTTTTTCTTTGTTTGACTTTTTCTCGCCTTTTTTCTTATCTCTTTTTCTATTTTTGGTTTTTGTGTGCTACCTTCAGTTGCTACGTCTTCATTTGTGAGCCATCTATACTTTTCTTATTCAGTGCCTAAAAATCATATATACTCGATTGCATAGTAGTTACTAATAGATACATTTATACCAATAGAGAGATTTTAAGTTTTATCAGTTGTTAGTTTTAATATTTACTTACATTGGTTGTTTATGTAGTTTTCTTTGTAATATTTCTCATTATACATCTAATTACTATGGCTACGTAGTTGTATAAGTGGGGGTTGGACATGATAGTTCTTAGAAGCATCAATACTTGAAGGTTATTATAATGACCAAATTCTAAAGTTATGGTTTGCCTTCAACTTGCTTGGAGCATTTCAATTATGCATCAATTGTTCTCTCCGTGTAGTTAACTCTCAGAAAAATCGAAAATCTTGCTGATATGTGCTTGATTGTAGTTAAATTTAGGGTTCTACTGCATTCTTGCTTTACTCTTTTTTCGTGGTTGAGTCTGCTTCAAAAAATTTAGTTTGATTTTAGAAAATTTTGCTTCTGCAGTCCTGTCTTGCCACCAACGCGTTCAATAGATGGAGACGGGAGAGGCGAAGGCTATTTTTGTGTTGTTGTTGCTGGTTTAGGGATCGGTTTGTGAAGAAGAGGGAGAAGAGAGGGGGAAAGGGAAATGCAGGAGAGGGGGATAACTCTTTTCTCCGACAAAAATGGAGTGAAGAAAGGAATTATGATCAGTAAGAATATGGTTATCTTACATAACGGTCTCTATTCTGTTTGAATTGAACTTGAGAGGCAGTGATAAGGACGAGCTGCAACCAATTCATAGTGAGAAGAGAGCTATGAACAGTGATCATGTCTTATTTCAAGTTAGAAGGTAGTTTCAGTATAAGGATTATTTAATTTGACAAGTTGTTTCGTCCATGATTCTTGGTAGTTTCAGTGCCATTCTAGCCAATGTTTAGTCTGTAATTTTTGAGAATTGATGTGCGAGTAATGACTTTCACTTAGCTTCAACTATTATGTGTGTATTTATTGGCATGTGATAGAATTCTCTTTTCCTTTTCATTGAATTCATTTTCATACTCTAATTGTATTATTTGTACATAGGCAAATCATGCTCGAGATGGCAACTCGCTGATATGGCTGGTGCAAGGAATGAAGCCATCATTAGAATTCAGACCGACAACGGGGAGGGATGCCCAGGACTAATTCAATGATGATTGATGATGGTATAATAAAAACTGCAGTCTGCATCAGCACCAATTTCTAGGCCTAAGTAAAGGTATTCAACCCAGAACTCTGCTTAGCGCTAAAAATTGCCCTCACCCAACCTTGATCCTGTTTGACCCACTTCTGAAGAGTCAAGATATATGACTAATCCTCCCCGTTCGTATTTTCTTATTGACTCTTTCTGACCCTGTAGGTTGGGGCGGGTCGAGAAGAATTGGATTAGTGGGTCGGTCCTAATCAAGTGGAATCACAATCCCTTCACTCTCACTTGCTTTCTCTCCCATTCCACAAGTGGGTAACATACAGTAATCCGGCCAACGGGCCGGGTAATAAGCTAGTTCCAAATAATAATCCCAAACAAGATAAAGATAATGTTAAAGTGCATATAGTTTGATAACTTTTGCGCATAAAAAACATTATGTTAAATGGATAGATTATAACATCGAAAACATTGAAAAGCAGAAATTACAACCGAAACTCTTATAATCTTATTAGTACCAACACCTGGAATTTCTCCTCGTCTATCAAACCAAAGGTCCAAACCGCGACGCCTGTTCACTTCCTCAAAAGAACTTCATTAACCAACCGATCCAAACCCACAGTGGACGACCCACCAGGACCCGTAGCTTCCCGAGCCAATTTTGCCCAATCTCCCGCCTTCTTCCTCAACCTCGCCCCCTTCTCTCCATTGATAAGCTCTCTAACCATCTCCTCCACCATTTCCCTCTTCACATCCTGCTCAATCTCAATTCCGACCTCCCATTCTACGCACGCGAACCGGCAATTCGTCACCTGGTCGCTAAAGAATGGCCAGCACAGCACAGGGACACCCGCGGTCAAGCTCTCAATCATCGAACCCCAACCGCAGTGGGTGATAAACCCTCCAACCGCGGGATGGTTCAACACTTCCTCCTGCGGGCACCACCCGGATATAAACCCGAACCGGTCCTCCACCTTTAGCCCGAATTCCTTCGGAAGAGCCGCCGATTCGCCCAGAACGAGGTCGGGCCGGATAACCCAGAGAAAGGAGACATCGCTGTCGACCAAACCCATCGCGAATTCGATCAGGTGATCCCTCGACATCGTCGTGATGCTGCCGAAGCTGACGTAGATGACGGAATTCGTGGCTTTGGTGTCGAGCCAGCGGAGGCACTCTGCCTCCTCGCTCCACAAGCTGTATCCGATGGAGTCGAGGGCGGTGGCCGGGTGGGTCGGTTGGATTTGGTTGAGGAGGAGCTGCATCGGTCCGACCGAGTAGACGCGGTTCGGGTACATGGAGTTGATGGCCGCGAGGACGGGAGATTCGAGGGCTTGGTATGTGTGGAGGAGGAGAGCGGAGGCTTTGGGGACTGCCTCGGCTCCTTCCATTAGGTTGTGGAAGATGGGCTCGTTGGGATCGGTTGTGCGGATGAAGCTGGGCAGATCCTTTAGCCGCATGTTCGTCATTCCGGGTACTTCTATGGGTGTGTTCAGGTATCCATTCGTCAAGTAGCTATCATCTGCACCAACATAAAACAAAATCAGAACACACCCAGCCATGTAATGTGGCTCATCGAGTACTTTAGAAGGTAGCTACAACATGTTAGTAATATGTAATATTTTTTCTATATGATATTTAAAAGGAAGTTTATATGTGTGTTTCTTTACTAGACACCTTTTCTATTATTTTTATTTTAAATATGATCATGTATTTTGAAAGAATAATCAAACATACTTCTGTCCAAATTTTCATTAAAAAACTTTCAACCATCCTCGAACCTATGTTTGGGCGATAATATCTAAAATATCCCTATTAATTTAACTTTATCATTTTTTGTTTCTTTTATATAGTTGAATAACCCTAATAATTTTACTTTAACGAGACTTTGGTAATTACATGAAGGGGCAAAATTGATATTTTTTCTCCCTTTTTGTCGTGGTCAAATCGTCGAAACCATAGTTTGTTGACGATTTTTGGATAGCAATTTTAACAAAAAGGCTTATTTGATAATTGTTTCTAATTACAAGGACATATTTGATATAAGTAAAATAGCATGGTTGATAAAAATGCACATTAAATACTATACCTATAACCATTAAAATAATTACCGGGGACAAAGAGTTAACTACAGCAAATCGATGATGTTTGTTTCTGCAAATGTCGAGAGACGCAATGCCAGAAGACTCGCCCAATGGGCCGGGATCCCTCTTACAGTTGATCTTGGGCGATATCTGGGGGTGAATGCGATTCACACCAGAGTTACCAAAGCTAGATATCAAGACCTCATGCTCCGGATTCAGAGAAAGCTTGCTCCTTGGAAAACCAAGCACCTTTCTCTAGCTGCCCGAATCACTGTGGTTAAGTCTTTCTCTGCTTCTATCCCGATTTATCCTATGCAGACTGAGCTGCTGCCCATGAATGTGTGCAGGTCGCTGGATAAGATCAACCGAAGCTTCATTTGGGGAGATACGGAGGACAAGAAGAAATTCCACCTGGTGGGCTGGCCTCAGCTTCTGAAGCCAAGGAAGAATGGGGGTCTGGGCATCCGGTCGACGAGACAGGTGAATCTAGCGATGCTTGCCAAAGGTGGGTGGCGCATCATCAAGGAGAAAGAAGCCCTGTGGGTTCAGCTAGTCGAGTCGAAATATGGGAGAGGCCGCAGTAACACGGAGCTTCTGAGACATGTTCAGGGAAGTTCCTTTACGTGGTCTAGTTTCGTTAAAGCCTCTCACCTTATTAAAGATGGGTGTGCTTGGAACATTCATAAAGGAAATCGCACTAAATTCTGGTCTGATATCTGGATGGCGCAGGTTCCCCTTCAAGAGCTTGCTGTGAGCCAGATCCCAGCGGAGGAGAGAGATGCTATGGTGGCAGACTATGTCGATGAAGAAGGGAACTGGAGGACGGAGAAATTCGACACTCTACTCCCCCCGGAAGTCCAACGGCAGATTACTGCTCATGCGGTGGATCCCCTTGCAAGCGAGGAAGATACTCTGTTTTGGACATTAAGCTCAGACGGGAGATTTTCTACGAGGAGTGCGTATCACATGCAGCAGCAGAGACTCCCCAGCGATGATCAGAAATGGTGGAAGACGATTTGGCAGCTTGCTGTTCCTGAGCGCATCCGGTGTTTTGCGTGGCTGCTAGCTCAGGGACGGATCAGCTCGAATGAGCTAAGGGGGCAGCGGCACCTGACTGAAGACACCGCTTGCTACAGATGTGTCAACCGTACAGAAACTCTCTTACATATTTTCAGGGATTGCCCGCCGGCCGCTTTTCTGTGGAGTCGCATGATTGATCAGACATCCCAGCTTGAGTTCTTTAGCAGTCAGTGGGAGGAGTGGCTTAGGAAGAATTTAACAAGAGAGGATCCCAGGGAAGCCGACCTACCGTGGAATGTTTTCTTCATCATTGCTTTATGGTGCATTTGGAAGAACAGAAATGAGGGGTCTTTCAATGGGGTCAGCAAGACTTTGTCCGCCCCTTCGCTGCTCCAGTCTATTCGGATTAAGGCGGACCTTTGGTTCCGGGCTTGGAATTCCCCAAGCTTAGTGATCGGCAGGAAGAATAGCCCTCCTAACCGAGTTGATTCCCAGATCGGGTGGAAGGCTCCTCCGGGAGGGTGGCGGAAGCTGAATGTAGATGGCGCGGCTAGTCAAACTCATGGAACTGCGGGGGCAGGTGGTGTTCTGAGAGATAACAACAGCGAGTGGGTTTGTGGTTTTGTTTCAAGCCTGGGAGTTTGTTCTGCAGCCACGGCCGAGCTTTGGGCCATTTACCATGGCCTCAGGTTAGCTTGGAATAGTGGATGTCGAGCCTTGATAGTGGAGATGGACTCGCAAGTGGCAATTCAACTGGTAAAACACAGAACAGACCCTCTGCATCCCTGTGCTACGCTTCTCTCGGCCATTAGACGGAAGATTGCGCAAGATTGGGTGGTGAATCTAGTTCATACATACAGGGAAGGGAATAGAGTCGCGGACTGGCTCTCGAAGCACAGTCTCGTCTATCCCTACGGTATGTATGAGCTAGAGACACCACCAGAGGAACTTCAGACTTTTTTACAGGATGATCAACAAGGTCTCACCTACACTAGAAGTGTGGTGGTTTCGAGTCCTCCTACTCCTGCTTAGCTCTTCCCCCCCCCCCCCCCCCCTGTAATTCTTTCCTGCTTTGGCGTAATGCCTCCTCCAATGCAAAAAAAAAAAATTACCGGGGAAACTAACATGGATGATGGAGCTATAGTTGACCAAAAAGATTCCCAAACAAAATTCTAATCAATTAATATTAGTGCTTAAAGGTTATCATATTACGGTTAACTTCTAATTAAATAAATAGAAGTAGGCCTGTCAGTTGCATTAGTCATGAAGAAAGTTCATTTCAATTAATTACTTCTTTCCAAGGAAATTATTAAATAGACACCTAATTCTACCTTCCACTTCCTTATGTCCTAAATTTAAAACACCCTACTTAGTACTTAGGCGGTCGACATATTATCCTTTACTTAGAAAGAAAATCAATCAATTCGTTTTTGTCAATTGTCAGGAACACAAATTGTTCTACCATTTTAGAATGTGTTTTTATCTTTACAAGAATACAAAGACGATCACTTATTGACGTCATGTCAACTCTAAAAATGGATACTAACGGAAATTTCAGAGACTTTTGAGGCGTCACTCGAGTCCCAGAAGCTTCCCCATTTTGTACATATAACAAAAAAGAAAACAAAAGATTCCTTGGTTTTCTAGTTTAAAGCTCTTTTTCCCCCCTCGAGTAATAACGTGCAAGTAAGTTACCTTTGAAGGGAGTAACGCCTTGGTCACGGAGAGGGCGGTACTGCTTAAACCCCATGAAACCACAAGCAGGGAACGTCCAGTAGCTCACGGACGGGACCCCAACCTCACGTGCCACGTCCAACGCAAAAACCAGCAACCCATCCGCCACTATGCAGCTCACCGGCGGGTCACCGTTCACGACCTCCGGATCGTTCAGCCTCGCGACGAGAGCCCTGAACGGCGTCAACATGTACCTCATGATGGAGTCGCACATCCCGGCCACGTCCTGGGTTGAGCCGGGGTCCGACGGTGGGAGGCCGTCGGGGATGGTGGTGAACCGGAAGTCCGGGAGGCCATCGAGGGCTCGGGGGCCCTTGGTGTTGAGGAAGCGGTTGTGGTTGAACTCGGTGTTGACGAATGTGATGAAGAATCCCCTGTGGTGGAGTATCTTGGCGAGCTTGAGGCTCGCCTTGATGTGGCTCTGGGCCGGGTATGGGATGCAGATCGCATGAGGCCTCAGCAAACTCTTTTTCTCATCGTTGGATCCCATTGGTTTTTTCTTGAGATCAGAGTGAAGGAAGTGATTTTTCTTTGGAGGTTGTATATGTATATATGGTGTGGAGCAAGGAAGATTCTGTTTCAATATTCAGGACATAATTAGAATGATGCTCAACTTGCTAGAGATGACTATGTAGGAAAAGTTCTGTAGCTAGAGACAAAGAACGCCTTATAAATAATATTATTTTATTATGTGAAATGGTATATATGTTAATTGGGTTGGATTTGGATTCCCTATATCAAAAGTTCTCTTGATGTCGCACCAAAAAAAAAAAAAAGTTCTCTTGATGAATATTCTGATATTAAGTCATTAGATGGTGGTGGTTCTTTAATTAGATGCTAAAAAGGAATACTCAATTAGGAAGTGTAATGTAGCTATACAGAATAATGAAAGTACATTATGATACTCATAAAAATTAGTTGGATAGTTGACAATCGACATCGATGCTACCTATATTTTTTATTGTCAACATTCAACTTGCTCTCACGTTAGGTGTTATCAATAATTTGGGAAGGGGATTTAGGATATAATATGTATCATCATATTTAATTCCTTTATTTTTTAAGTTAGGTCAAATCTAGGGGTGACATTAAAAAATATATATATTCTATTTTTGTAATTGGTTTACATCTTCTCTATTTGAACCAGAATTTTGAACTCTTTATATGGATGGAACGATTGCGATCTAAAACATTATATACATTTTCATATATCGAGGTTTTTTTTTATCATTTGTTATGTTACCATTTGATAGGTCACTTTGTATATTATTCGATGACTACTCATGCAAGTGTCTCCCTCTACTATGTTTGAAAGTTCACGTCCGGTGTTTTTTCTTTGGATAGTCATCTTATTGGATTGACCATCTTAGTAATAGCTCTCTTTTGTGGATTTCACCCAATTAATACAAAGTGTAAATTTTTTTATACATATCTATACTAATAAAAAAAACTAAATAGAACACAAACAACATTTAATCTATTCTAGCCATAATCTTAATTTCCAAGTGTTATGTTCTAGCTCTAATGTCAAATTATCACGTATGTAAAATTTAAACCTAACTCACAAAGATCATCCGTATTAATCTTCTAAATGTAGAATGTACTGTTGACCCAAAACGACTCCTCTACTTGCAAACTAAATCCACACGTCGACGTTTTGGTTCGTCCTCTCCCATAACAAAGTGACGTCGTTTTCGCCTAAGAGATCATCCTTCGAAGTCAACTTCTGGACTCCTCGCTTGCTGATCACAGACCAGCAATCTCGATCATTTCGCCTCTCCTCTTCTCTCGAAATCCCTAGCTTTCCTATATCCCGCTCCTCCTCGCACCGACTCTATACGAGAAACATCATTTAGGCTACTGCAAGACTGATTCTAGGTAACGGTCTGCTTCACCCCTTAGTATAAAGATGTATGTTCTTCAAACTGTATAGACTGTACTTTTGAGAGGGAATTGTGAGAACTTCTGGGTTGAGGATTTCTTTCAATTTAGATCAAAAGGGTATTTTCATTCCAGTAGAAAGAATCGCAGGGTATCTGTTTGTACTGGGCGGTTCAATCTTGGGGAGTGAGTGATTGTCGAGTGATTTTATGTTTCTCTGTTCAAAAGAGCCAAGCTGCTTGGCTTGGCTTAGTGTTGCTTGTACTGAACATTTTCATTCAAATAAAAGTCGCATTTTCAGTTCAAGAGTTGATTATTGTTTAAATCATATCACACTCTGATTTAACAATTGGTATCAGAGCAGGCTCTTTGAAGGACTTACAGTCGCCAAAGGGAAAGATCTTAAGATGTCTGGATCAACTTCAAATGGTGTAGCTTACTCAGCAAACACAAACCCTCCATGGTTTGATGGAACAGATTACACCGTCTGGAAGAAAAGGATGAGGATCTACCTGCGTGGAGTGGATGGAGAACTGTGGGCAGTTGTAAGAAAAGGACCAGTTCCTGTGGACGATGAGAATGAAGAAGATTGGAAGGAAGATCAAAAGGTTTCCTCCCAACTTGATTCAAGAGCCATGCATATCCTATTCTCAGCCCTGTCACCTGAGGAAAGAAGTCAAGTGGCTCAATGTGAATCAGCAAAGGAAATATGGGAGTCGCTCCAAACCACTCATGAAGGCACATCTGAGGTAAAGGAAAGTAGAATAGATGTGTTATTGAATGAATATGAATCGTTTGAAATGAATTCTGGTGAATCAATTTCTAGTATGTATAAAAGATTCAATGATTTAATAAACAGGTTAAAAGGACTAGGAAAAATCTTTGAAACAAAGGACTTAGTTAGAAAAATATTGAGGAGTTTACCTAGAGAATGGTTGCCCAAACGAACTGCAATAGAAGAGGCCAAAGATCTAAGAGTTCTATCTATAGAAAGGCTGATAGGATCCTTGCTAAGTCACGAAGAAGTGATCATACAAATGAATAAAGATGATCACAGAAAAAGAAAGGTCATAGCATTTAAGGCACAAGAATGTGATAGTGATTCTGAAATTGACATGGGAGAAGAATTTGAGAAAGAATTTGCCTTGGTAAGTAGGAAGTTTCATCGAATGCTCAAAATGAAAAGAGACTTTCAGGCAAGAAGATCATTTCATGATTCGAGAGGCTTTAACAATAACTCTTATGATCTTAAAAGAGATAGAGAAGGCACTGAAAGAACTCCAAAAACTAATGATAAATATGTGTCAAATAGGAGCTACTTTGATAAAAATTCCTCTAAGACTTATGAAAGACCCTCTGAAGGTCGAGAAAGGTTCAGATCTGATAAGGAAGACGTGAGGTCTTCCAATGAAAAAGATTTGACCATTTGTTTTAAGTGTGGAAAGGCAGGTCACATGAGATCAAAGTGCCCTACCAGAGCAAAAGAAAAAGCACTTGCAGCCTCCTGGAGCGATTATAGCTCAGAAGAAGAGCAAGAAGTGAAGAATCTGGCATACATGGCTTTTGCCACCAGAGATGAGAGTGACAGTCAGTCTTCATGTAGCCACAGTCCACTAGTGCCCTCAAACTATCAGGTAATTTCAGACTCAGGCTCGGATGTAACAGAACTAAAAACTGAATTTCTGCATGAGCTAACTAATCTTCAAGAAGAATGTAAGAGGCTCAAGAGTAAATATTGCATGCTTATGACTGATTATCAAGCTCAAAAGGAGGAAATCATTGTTTTAAAGAGAAATTTGAGTATTCATAGTGACTGGAACAATGAACTTAACAAACATGTTTTTGAACTTAAAAATGAGAATCAGAGGTTAAGAAGTACTTGCAAGAACAACACAGTTTTCTTGAAACAAGAGAAAGGTGGATTTGAAAACAGAAATCTCTCTCAAACTCAAGCCACTGTGCACAAAAAATTTGCAAAATATCCTGTAATCTTCACCTGTTCTTTCTGCAAAAGAAGAGGACATGTAGCAAAGTTTTGCTATGATTTATATCCCAAGAAAGCAAGAGTATCCAAAACATTTTGGGTACCAAAATGCACTAATATTTGATTGATTGCAGAATGAGGGAGAAAATGTGAATACATGGTATCTCGACAGTGGTTGCTCCCACCACATGACAGGTAAAAAGGAACTTTTTTCTTATTTAAGCTATAAAAGAGGAGGTAAGGTCGTATTTGGTGATGATCATGTAGGGATTATTATGGGAAATGGGACAATTGGTAAGAATCCCCTCCCAACTATTAAAGATGTGTTGTTTGTTAAAGGTCTTAAGCATAACCTGCTGTCTATCAGTCAACTGTGCAACTCTGAAAACAAAGTTGTGTTTGAGTCTTCTTCATGTGAAATCATTAGAATAAAGGATAATAAATTGCTGTTTAGTGGAATTAAGAAAGATAATATGTATGTGGTTGACTTAAACTGTCTGAGTTCGTTTAATGAAACATGTTTTCAAGCTAAGCAATGTGACCTAGAAATGTTATGGCATAGGAAACTAGGCCATATAAGTCTCTCAAAGTTATCAAAACTTTCTAGAACAAATTCAGCCCGAGGAATCCCTTTGTTAAAAGAAAACTCAAAGTTTTTCTGTGATGCTTGTGTTGGAGGAAAACTAGTTAAAAAGAGTTTTAAATCGAAAAAGGACATTACTACGTCAGAACCTTATGAGTTAATCCACATGGATCTCTTTGGACCAACAAATGTAGTAAGCTTAGGTGGTAAGTCCTATGCTTTTGTTCTAGTAGATGACTTTTCCAGATATACCTGGGTTTACCTTCTTGCATCAAAAGATGAAACCTTTGGTCATTTCAAAAGCTTTATAAATCTTATATCAAATGAATCCAAGAATGGAATTAAAACAATTAGAAGTGATAACGGAGGGGAATTCATTTCTGATATGTTTAGTGAACTCTGTAATGACAAAGGCATTAATCACACGTTTTCAGCACCAAGAACACCACAACAGAATGGTGTAGCTGAACGAAAAAATAGGACCATCATAGAAACAGCAAGAACAATGCTACTTGAATATGGAACACCCAAGTTTCTTTGGGGAGAAGCTGTTATGACTGCTGTATATGTAATAAACAGAGTCTTGATCAGAAAAATCATCAACAAAACGCCCTATGAGGTTCTAAAACATAAACAGCCTAACTTGGGGTATTTTCATCCTTTTGGATGTAAATGTTTTATCTTGAATACCAAAGATCACTTATATAAGTTTGATTCAAAGTCTGATCAAGGTATATTTCTGGGATACTCACTTAAAGGACAGGCTTACAGAATTTATAACCTAAGGTCCAAAAGAGTCGAGGAATCTGTATTTGTTAAATTTGATGAATCTGGGAATTCTAACAAAGTTTCTGCAGAGAGTATAAGCTTGCTGTTTCCCATATCTAATGAGGAAGATAAACCTGAAGATGAATTCAAAGATTCCCCACCAGAATCAGCTGAAAAAGGCAAAAATGAAACAGCAGATGATGGGAAAATTGAAGAAGAAGAAAGACAGGCGCCTCCACACATCCAAAAGAGACATCCACCTTCACAAATCATTGGACAACTTCATGCTGGGATACACACCAGAGGTAAGTATCAACCAGGTCAGTATGCCCTCGTTTCAATGATTGAGCCAAGAAACTATAAAGAAGCTCTTTTAGATGATAAATGGTTAGATGCAATGCAAGAGGAACTTGTTCAGTTTGCTAGATTACAAGTCTGGGAACTTGTTCCTCGGCCACTAAATAAATTAATCATAGGAACAAAATGGGGTTTTAGAAACAAAACTAATGAAGAAGGGGAAATCACTAAAAATAAAGCAAGACTTGTAGCTCAAGGTTACTTGCAAGAAGAAGGGATTGATTTTGAAGAATCGTTTGCCCCTGTTGCAAGGATAGAATCAATTAGAATGTTATGTGCATTCGCGTGTTTTATGAAAATTCCATTATATCAAATGGACGTAAAAAGTGCATTTCTAAATGGAGAATTAAAAGAAGAAGTATACGTGAGTCAACCACCAGGTTTTGTTGACCATAAATATCCTGATCATGTATACAAACTGTCTAAGGCACTTTATGGATTAAAACAAGCCCCCGGAGCTTGGTTTGAAAAACTCTCATCATTCTTAAGAACAGAAGGCTTCATTCAAGGAAATGTTGATAAAACTTTATTTATCAAGAAAGAAAACAGTGATACATTAATTGTGCAAATCTACGTTGATGACATAGTTTTTGGATCAACTAATTCATCTATGAGCACCAAGTTTAGTAACTTGATGAAGTCAGAATTTGAGATGAGCATGATGGGTGAGCTATCTCACTTTCTAGGGTTGCAAATTAAGCAATTAGACTCAGGGATATTCATTAGTCAAACAAAGTATACTGAATCAATGCTTAAGAAATTTGATATGCACTCAGTAAACCCTAGTACAACCCCTATGGCCACAAATTTGAAACTAGACAAGGATGAAGGGGGAACTCCTTTCTGTGAAAAGAAGTACAGAGGGATGATAGGCTCACTACTGTATTTAACAGCAAGTCGACCTGATATCCAATTTAGTGTAGGTTTGTGCGCAAGGTTTCAATCAAAACCTAGAGAAAGCCACTTCAAGGCTGTTAAAAGAATTTTTAGGTATCTTAAGGGAACCTTAGATATTGGACTGTGGTACCCTGTAACTGATGCATTTGAATTAATTGGATACAGTGACTCAGACTTTGGGGGAAGTCTAGTAGATAGAAAGAGCACAACTGGAACAATTCAAATTCTTGGTTCATCACTCGTGTCATGGTTTAGTAAAAAACAAGGTGCGGTAGCACTCTCCACAGCCGAGGCAGAGTATATGGCTGCTGGAAGTTGTTGTGCACAAATAATGTGGATGAAGGCACAACTTTCAGATTATGGATTTAAGTTTAACAACATTCAAGTATGCTGTGACAACACAAGTACAATAAGTATGACCAAAAATCCAGTACAACACTCTAGAACCAAACACATTGAAATTAAATACCATTTTATCAGAGAACTTGTCCAAGCTGGTCACATCGAGCTTCAATTCATTAAAACAGAATATCAACTAGCAGATTTATTAACTAAACCTTTGGCAAGTGAAAGATTTCTCCAACTCTGCACAGAAATAGGATTGAGATCCTTAAGCCAAATTAAAGATCTTTAAAAGACAACTCAGTTCTCTATGTCTTACATGCACTGGTGGAGAAAAATCATGATTACAAACCTCTAAAACTAAATCTATGTTTCAGTAAGCTGATTGGAGTATTAGTTTAAAGCATCTTTTGCGTGTCTTGGTTTACACAAAGCAAACCGCTCCATTTCGGCTCATGCTTGTCTCGTCCAATGCACCCTTTCTTTTTAGCCTAATCATTTCACAAAATAGAGTCTGCTGAGACTCTTCAGCTTCCAGGACCTCTCTGATATTTTCTTCTATAAAAGGAGACAGTGATATCTGCCTATCTCACACTGCTCTCAAAACTCACCCTCGTGTTTACTCCCACAAAATTAGCCTTCAAACCCCAAAATGAGTGACCATCTTCCCCGTCCTTTCCGTTTTGATGGACTGGTGCACACATTTTCTGGCTACATGTTTCATGAGCCTTTAGTTGTCAACCACCATCGCTACCTCCAGCATTTCGACAAACGAAGGCTGCACCACACCACACAACTCGATCCATATGAGTTTAACCTCTACAAGTATGATATAGTGTCCCTCATTGAAGGACTCGGATGGGATTTTTTACTCCGCCAGCCTGTGCACCCTGCTTGTCCGGGTGCAGTCAAGTACTTTTATTCAAATCTTAAGAGTCCTGGTATCAGCTCTAGGAGCTTCACCACTCTGGTTTATGGCCATCTTCTGACCATACCAGTAGAAGCTCTAAATGGGATTTTGGGGTTTCCTTCCCAAGGACTTGGAGTTGCTCATCCCTCTGAATTTTGGAAGCACGAGTTCAAAGTCGAGGTGGAATATGGCAATTTCTCAACTGAGCCCACTGGAGGTTCAGATATACCTATTCCTGTCTGCTGGCTGCCTCCAAGGTTGAGGATCTTTCATCATTTCATCACCCATGTCCTTTTTCCCCGAATGTTCAACCAGGACAGAGTTCTCCACATGGATCTGTGGATTATTGCAAGTGCAACCGCTCGACGAAAGCTGGACTATTCGAGCATTGTGTTTGGTCAAATGTTGCCAGTTGGTGATGAAAACTACAGAGGGTTGATTCCATTCGGGTCACTCATTACTCGACTTCTAATCAACCTCGGTGTCGATCTCTCTGAATTTAGGAGTGTCTCCTCCACCATGTACATCAGTGCACTCAATGTGCTGATGGTTCTCGACCTTCCCTCTGATATCTCTCATCCCCCTCAACCTTCTACTTCCCTTCTCGGTCCTCCTCCCAAGTCCTCTGGCATCAAGAAACCAAGTCTGTTGGTGAATCAAGCAAAGCTGGCGACTTGGTATTTACCATCTCTGAAGGGGACTCGTCGTCAGACGAATCTGCTGCCACTGCTCCTGCCTCCTCTCCGGCCTCCTAATTCTCCTTCTGTTTCTCTTTCGTTCTGTTATTTGATCATCCTGTTGGTAGGATTTGTTGTTTAAGTTTGTAGTCTTCTAGGGTAATCTGCTTAGGGGGAACTTTTGCCAGGATTATATCCTGATGTTTTGATGGTCCTGTTTCAGGACAAAGCTTTATGTACTTCTGCTTTTTATTGAATGAAATTTCCCCCGTTATTCTGGACTGCCTGTGCTGCTGTTTCTCTGTTGTTTTTGTTTTTGCAGTGGACTTCTCGGATGAAGGGGGAAATTGTTGACCCAAAACGACTCCTCTACTTGCAAACTAAATCCACACGTCGACGTTTTGGTTCGTCCTCTCCCATAACAAAGTGACGTCGTTTTCGCCTAAGAGATCATCCTTCGAAGTCAACTTCTGGACTCCTCGCTTGCTGATCACAGACCAGCAATCTCGATCATTTCGCCTCTCCTCTTCTCTCGAAATCCCTAGCTTTCCTATATCCCGCTCCTCCTCGCACCGACTCTATACGAGAAACATCATTTAGGCTACTGCAAGACTGATTCTAGGTAACGGTCTGCTTCTCCCCTTAGTATAAAGATGTATGTTCTTCAAACTGTATAGACTGTACTTTTGAGAGGGAATTGTGAGAACTTCTGGGTTGAGGATTTCTTTCAATTTAGATCAAAAGGGTATTTTCATTCCAGTAGAAAGAATCGCAGGGTATCTGTTTGTACTGGGCGGTTCAATCTTGGGGAGTGAGTGATTGTCGAGTGATTTTCTGTTTCTCTGTTCAAAAGAGCCAAGCTGCTTGGCTTGGCTTAGTGTTGCTTGTACTGAACATTTTCATTCAAATAAAAGTCGCATTTTCAGTTCAAGAGTTGATTATTGTTTAAATCATATCACACTCTGATTTAACATGTACATTAATTCTCATACCAAAGAGTTGCTCCAACTCAATTTATCTACAAATCACATTACATAACACACATAATATTTAAGAATGAATAAAATATAATTAGTAAAAAATTAATTCAATCCACCCTTCCTACCTAAATAACCAAGAGGAATGAAATGTAATGATTAATTTAGTATTTATGTGAGAAGTGAAGAATAAGGAACGAAAGTTAGAGAGGAAGGGAAGCAATCAGGAGGAAGAAATTTCGGTGAAGAGTAATTTGAATATTGTCGTGTAGGGCTAAATTTTGGCTGACATTATGTCACCATTCAGATAAGTAATAGCAGTTCAACCAAAAATAGCATCTTATCCCCTACAATCTGTGAAGAAAGCGGTGCGGCCACATCATCACTATACGTACTGCACCAGCACGTCCAAAAGGCAATTTCATTACGTCGTGTTGCTTAATGTCGATGAAACCTGTCAATTTCCCGTATGGTGTGTGTTATAGTCTATATCGCACTTCTGAGACTGACATTATTGTCATCTCTATGGAAACTCAGCAAAAGTTCGGAAAAAATCCAAAACTACCACTGTTTTAAAAAAATTTACAAAAATACCACCCTCACCAAATAATTTCCAAAAATACCATCGTTTATATAAAACCGCGCCTCTGATGAGCGGTTTTCAATGGAACCGCGCCTCTAGGCGGCGTTGTAGACTCTAACCGCTCCTTGGACGCGCGTTTTTATTTTCCAGAGAAAACCGCTTCTGGGCCGCGCGGTTATAGGCTAACCCTACCACAAAACGCTCTAAGAGGGAGCGTTTAAATGTCGGCATTACAAACCGCCTGAGAAAGGGGCGGTTTACAATGTCAGGACACAAACCGCTCCCTTGAGGCGCGGTTTGTGCCTGGTCACCCGACACCCGACATGTCCGACATGTCGGCATGCAGGGGTAGGGCTGCATGGCAGACGTAAAACCGCTCCCCCCAAGCGGTTTTGCTGCAAAATTTGCCTATAAAAGGCTATTTCGGAGAACACAATTCTTCACACTTCCTTCCTCAAATTTCAGCTTTGCACCTTTAAATTATTTAGTTTTAGCGATTAACGTTAATTCGTAAGTTTGTTTCGTAATTACTTTTCATTGTCTTTGTGATTTTATGTTAGTAACTTAATTACTTTTGATTGTCCTTTGTGATGTTATGTTAGTAACTTAATTACTTTTCATTGTCATTTGTGATTTTAGGTTAGTAATTTGAATTACTTTTCATTGGCCTTTGTGATGTTATGTTAGTAACTTGTGTTACTTTTCATTGCAGATGGCATTCCAAAGGTTCACGCTTGGGTTGCGGTGGAATGGTTACACGGAAGAGACCGAAAAGGGTGTAAGTTACGCCGGTGGCAATTTTCATAAAATGAAGGTCCGTACGAGACCGATGCTTGAAGAGCTCCACCGAATGTGCACTCAGATTACCTGCATGGATGGCAGTAGAAGAGTTGATCGAATGGTGTATCGATATCCAAACAGACATGACGGGTCGCTGTGGCATGAGGAATTCCTCCTTACCACTCAGGAGGACGTTGATGCCATGGTCCAATTTTTGACCACCAATACAATTAAGCAAGCGGAGATGTTCGTTTACACCGAGGCCGTCGAAGGCAGTGTAGGTCATTCTGGAGATGGCCAAACATCTGGTATCCACGGTGGGAGTGTATTATACGAAGATCATCCCCACCGGGATTTCCAAGACTCGAGTTGGAGTCAGGAGTATCATCATGGAACTGGAGGAAGTCATCAATCCTTCTCTTCATATGAAGAAGAAGCTCAACAGGCGGATTACAACCAACAAGCAGGCTACCAGTACCCACCCGAGTACAACTTCTATCAAAGCGGTGTTAGTTACCACAACTACCATTACGGAGCTAGTGAAGGTCAAGGTGCCTTTCATGCTGATAATCAGATGGAAGAAGAGGTCAATCGAAGTCCAGATAGTGACCCTGAGGTTGAAGAAGAGGAAGGCGAAGTTAGTGCAGACAGCTCCGATCCGCTGGAAGGTGCTGATGATTCCGGTCCAGATTCAGACGCAGATGGTGATGAGGTACCTCACGACCGTGTACCTATTCCATACTACAATCACATTCAAAGTGAGGATTGGTATGTTGATGCCGACATGGACCCGCCAGATGTGCCATTATGGGGTCCACTAACTGGCTTTACGAAGGGCCAAAAATTTGCAACGAAGAATGAGGTTCGACACGCTATTTCCACTGAAGCAATGACTCGGAGTTTTGAATGGCAGACAACCCATTCCGACACAAAGAGGTTGATGGTTCGATGCAGAAACCACAATGAGGGATGCACAGCTAGGGTCCGGGCCATCAAGAGCAAGAGAGTCGGTCATTGGGTCATATCCCGTGCGGTGAACACACACACATGTGTGTCATCAATAACATCCCAAGGCCATCGACAGTTGAAATCAAGGGTGGTTGTTGCGGCTATCAAACATCTAATTGAGGAGCAGCCCGACCTGAAGGTGAAAACCATCATCGCCCACATTTCTAGTCGTTATGGTTATATCATTAACTACAAGAAAGCGTGGCATGGGAAACAGAAAGCAATGGCTGCCGTGTTTGGTGACTGGGAAGAATCATATGCATTCCTTCCCAAACTAATTTTGGCGTTGGAGGTGTCTAACCCTGGAACCATTTTCTCGCCTCGCTACCAAGATGAAGAAATTCAATCGCCGGTGGCTGGTAACAATCGCCAATTCAAGCGTCTTTTCTGGGCCTTCAAGCCATGTATTGATGGTTTTCCATACTGTGTTCCTGTGATTCAAGTTGATGGAACATTCCTTACCGGCAAGTACAAGGGTACTCTACTGATTGCCAGCGGAGCAGATGCAAATAGATTAGTATATCCATTAGCCTTTGCCATTGTGGAGGGAGAGAATACCGATAGCTATGGATGGTTCTTCAGACAAATTCAGCTCCATGTCACCAGAAGGACGAACCTGACTATCATCTCAGATCGCCACGCCGGTATACGGGCTGCTATTTTAGGCTTGGATCCAGCCTGGAACTGGTCACAGAGATGGTGCATCCGGCATTTCAAGAGCAACTGGAACCATCATTTCAAGCGAAGAAAGCTTGCTGACAGTCTATGGTGGATTGGTAAGCGTTCTAATTAATTGTCTATCTGTCAATTTTTAAAACTGTATAAAAGTATTGAGTGTATGGTTACAATACAACACTTATTTAGACTCTTTATAAAGAAATGAATGTCTAAGGAAATGGGGACTTAAGCGATCATCATGATCCCCCCATGACCTGGGAAAATCGGGTTCTAAGCGATCCTCGGATCCCCCCTTTTTCTGTCAAAAAGACTGTGTTTCTAAGGAGATGTATACCTCTCCTAAGAGTCTTACGAGTGTACTTGTATTGGCAATAAGGTCGATCTTGCTTTTCTTACGTTTTTTTTTTATATTCATCAGCTGTCGCGTACCAAGAGAAGAAATTTAAAGAGAAGATGCAGAATATCCGTCAAATATGCCCTGAAGGTGCGCAGTGGCTTGATCAACATGACCTTGAAATGTGAACTTTTCATAAGGACGGAGGTCACAGATGGGGTATTGCCACAACAAACTCAAGCGAGAGTATCAACAACGTCTACAGGGAATGTCGTGCACTCCCCATCTCTGCAATTGTTGAGATGACATTCTGGAAAACAAACAGATGGTTCGTCAACCGTCTCCACTGGTGTGAGAAGAGGGAGGCACAGGGTAAGGTACATTCCGATTATGTATTGAAAATAATGGAAAAAGATAATCGGAAGAGCTCTCGTCAAACAGTCACTGTGATGAACCGACATGCTGGCGAATATTCGGTCGAGACTGGGCACTGGGAGGATGGGAGACGTGGTGGTCATCGCCATGAAGTCACCGTAAACTTTAGGACTAAAAAGGGGGAGTGCTCTTGTCAGAAGTATCAGGGTAGAGGGATACCATGTTCTCATGCAATGGCTGCAATAAAGCACAGGAGCAAAGACCCTCGTCATTTCGTTAGTCCGTTCTTCAACATTGACTCACAAAAGAGCAGTTATCGTACTAGTTTCCGTGGCCGGATGAAGCTTACTGGCCAGTTTATGAGGGTATGGTCATCATTCCACCAATCGGTCTTAGGCGGGAAACAGGGCGCCCGCGGAGAAAAAGGATTCCAAATGAAATGGATCAAAGTGGAAGACCACCGCGAGGGCCAAGGCGGTGTTCCATATGCAAAGTACCCGGTCATGATAAACGAAAATGTCCCGGACCAATTGGTCCTCAAAATGCAGGGGCCGATGTGGATGTCCCGGTTAATGGCGCTTAGATTGATTTCATGCGTGTGTTCCATCTTTGTGTATTAATTTCAATGGTTACTCTACTTGTATGTTGTGTGCTTAAATGACATTGGAGATTTGCACAATTAACAAACTTTGGTGCAATTTTTCCATCTTTTTGAATAAAACACATCACGAACACAAACACACTACATTGTTCAACTTAAGTTAACTTGTACCATAACTTCACCTAAAAACACCATTGTTCAACCTAATTTAAACAAAACATAACTTGAATTAAAAAAACCATTGTTCAACTTATTTTAAACAAAACCATAACTTGAAATAAAAACACTCATGCATTGTTTCGACGGTTTGCCCTCTGCTTCCTTGTGCGATGGGCGACTGGTCCACCGGGTGTAGACGATGGTGGAACGGGTGGCAGATTCCTTTTCGCCGTAGAAGCGCGATCCTCCGTGCTATGCCGCCTCGGTTCCGTGATAGGTGGCCCCTCCGTCTGCGGTCTAGGGCTATCCATGCTCATACGGTGGGGAGTGGATTGCCATTGTTGTTGCCATTGTTGTTGTGGTCGAATCCAAGGTGTGAAGTCTTGGTGTGGAGTGGATAGCCATTTTTGTTGCCATTGTTGTTGTTGCCATTGTTGTTGTGGTCGATGCAAAGGTGAGAAGTCTTGGTGGGGACTTGATTATGAACCCTCGGCCCAAGTAGCTGAAGATGTGCCGTCATGAAATGTAGTTGGCCGTTGTTCATACTGGAAACTGGGCCAGAGATTGTACTGGAAACTTGACCGCGGATCATACTGGCTTCCGGGCGTGTGATCGTACTGAGTATTCCCCCCTTCACCGCTGCACACCTCCAAAGGAGTAGGCGCCTTCCAAGCCTCAATCGGTTTGATCTCCGGCACGTGAGGTCGATCCCTCACAGCTTTGTTTTGCCTTCTGTGGACCGGCGGAGGCACCGGGTCAACATCAAGCGTCACCGGCGGCGGTCTCACTGGGGGAACTGGAGGGTATCGCCTATGGTCACGTCCGCGCGCTCGCATACAGCCAAGGAGATTGTTCGCTATCCTTCGAATCATCCCCACCTCTCGACCCGCCGCCGAATGATCTGCGGTCCACGCGAGGTCGTGGATTCGCTCGATGCCATCAACCTAAATCGAACAAAATAACAAAGTTAGCCATTTAAAAAATAATGCACCGCATGACTAAACAAATAAAAAATTAATTTCTTACCAAAGCTCCGTCCGCCGCTCCTTCGGGGGTCATGTAACGAACAGATTGTCTTCGGTAGGTTTCCATGTATGGGTCATGGTAGCCCATCCGCCCCACATGAGATGCCGTCACAATATCCTGATCTTGCCTAACATTCCACAGTCGGATCAACGGCTTATACTCCTCCGGCCAATTAGTAGGTCCTTCTGACTCTCCGGGACATCCAATGGTATGCATTGCTTACGTCCAAATTGCCGTAGACATCGATCCGGCAAGTGCCACTCCACTATGTGGTGGCAGATTAGTGGAACTCGGGTGCACCATTGACCGGAATGTAACGGGAACTTATGGACGTGATGCGCAACAATCCGTTCTGGATACGGATCGAACTTAAGCTACGAAGGTTTAAATAATAAAACCATTAAGCAACATAATAATATAAGTTAAAAAAAGTAGGGTTTTATAGCGTATTATGATGCTCACCTCTGCTTCCCATAGGTGATCAAGCCTCCTACGATAGTCCTCCAGCTTATGCGCTCCTAGGTTGTCGCATGTTGTTTCATCAAGCCACCTATTAATATGGAAAAGTACACAATGTTAGTACCTTAAAAAAATAGCTCGTTAAAACAAACTAAATTAGTAAAAAAAATGTGAGAACTATGAGTGGTATAGAAGATATTTACCTACAACCATAAGCTTCGTGTCGTAGGGGATGATCGGGTCCAGATTCCTTGTCGGGGTCTACCTTCGGCGCAATCCATGGCAAATGCTCCCAAGCCCAAAATTGGACGATGAACATTGCCCCATCAATCTCCTTCACCGCTCTCGCACTAGCATTACATAGGGATCGGTAGAGCTGGGCTAGGCAAGCAGATGCCCAGCTCAAGTTTCCCATATCATCCCAACTACCAAGTATGATCTTCAACCATGAATTGCTGATTAGGTTGTTGGATTTCTTGGGGAAGAAAACTCCTCCGATCATGCCGAGGATGTAGATACGTGCATAAATGTCTTTATCGCGCTCCGAATTTTCCTCCGTGAGGGGAATGCCTCCGAACTCAGGGTTGTGCTTATGCCTGATCTCCGCCGTCAACCACGTGATGGATACTTGGCCCTTGGACAATGGTGGATGACCATCCGCATCGTGATGTCCCTTTTCTGGCGGACACAACCCGGTGACCGTCCATATAAAATGTTGCCAACCACTCATATTGGCAACAACTTTAGGTGGTGGCGTAGAGTCCACACAAACAACATCACCATCGATGGGGAGATCGGTTAGGATGGCGATGTCCTTAAGTGTGATGGTGCACTCGCCTTCACGAAAATTGAAGCAGTGTGTCTCCTTTCGCCATCTCTCTACCATCGCCGTGATGAGTTGGCGGTCGATCTTAATTCCATTGAAATGCCTTATCGAATCCAATCTTGCCCTTTTTAGAAAGGGCAAGATGACGTCGTTCCATTCAAGCTCATTCGTTGTGCCCCTATAGCGGACTATATGGTATGCATCCTAGAGAAAAATTTAAATTTCACTATAAGTTGATGATTTATACATATATAAATATATTATAAGATACAATTTATATTTAAATCAAGGTTGTTTTAGAGAAATATACATTATCTAATAAACATTAATTTTAACATAACTAAAATAATTTTCTAAGATGCAATATTAATTAAATCAAGCGATTTTATAGAAATATACATTATCTAATAAACATTAATCTTAACATAACTAAAATAATTTTCTAAGATGCAATATTAATTAAATCAAGCAATTTTATAGAAATATACATTATCTAATAAACATTAATATTAACATAACTAAAATAATATCCAAATATATTATTTTGTTAATCGTATTGATTATTTTCAATAATTTAAAGCAATACAAGTACACTCGTAAGACTCTTAGGAGAGGTATACATCTCCTTAGAAACACAGTCTTTTTGACAGAAAAAGGGGGGATCCGAGGATCGCTTAGAACCCGATTTTCCCAGGTCATGGGGGGATCATGATGATCGCTTAAGTCCCCATTTCCTTAGACATGCATTTCTTTATAAAGAGTCTAAATAAGTGTTGTATTGTATTGATTTAAATTATTGAAAATAATCAATACGATTAACAATTAAGTAAATTATTGTACAAACAAATAAATTACTTTAACAAAATACAAATTACAAGTGATAATAAATAATATGTACCTTGTGGTCGTTCCAAACGTCTCTTGATCGATGATTTGCTTGATCGTATAAAACTGTCGGATCAATCGGTCCTTGCTCAACATAATATCGTTGATTGAAAATATCAACATCCGGCCCAACCTACAATAGCATAACAATAACACAAATCATTAGTATATAAATTAAATAAATCATTATAACAACAACAACAATTGGAAAAAATGAGTACGTACCGTTTGATAATCATCAACAAAAAGGCCCTCTTCTTGAGCGAAATCGGCCATTCTCTCGGAATCCGGACAGAGGTTCGACGGTTTTTTAGTGAAAACCAAAGAAAAGTTTTTTGGAGGCAGATCGGACTTAGGCCGCAACCAACAAAAAAACGTTTCTAAGGTTTTTGGGTGGGGAGGGGAGGGGAGTGGATAGGGAGAAGTTAGAGAGAGAGGGGGGAGAATGAGGTTGGTGTGCAGAAAAGTGAGGTGGGGGGGGGGGGGGGTTTATATAGGGTACAAACCGCGTCCCCGAGGGCCAATTCGTCAATTTTCTCCAACGAAAACCGCGCCTCGGAGACGCGGTTTGCTTCTCCCGAACAGTCAACCGCGCCTCGGGGACGCGGTTTCCTTTTCCCGAACAGTCAAACCGCGCCTCGGGGACGCGGTTTACTTGGCCGACGCAGATCGCCTGGCTGGCACACGTTTTGGCCGTTAGATCGCTCTCCCCACCAGCGGTTTGATGAAACGCCACGTGGACACGCGGTTTGACAGCCATGCAAGGTCAAACCGCTCCTTGGCGAAGCGTTTTGTGGTAAAACCGCGCCTCTAGGCTGCGGTTTCAATATAAACCGCTCATCAGAGGCGCGATTTTATATAAACGATGGTATTTTTGGAAATTATTTGGTGAGGGTGGTATTTTTGTAAATTTTTTTTTTAAACAGTGGTAGTTTTGGATTTTTTCCCAAAAGTTCGCTATATTGAGAAATAACTACGGAATTAGACTATTTTGGATTTTTATAATACGCCCTTTTCCCCAAAACCCTCTGATGGAGAGAGCACTTCTACTATGTTATAAAGTATTGATGCTTTAATGTATAATTTAAAGTTGTATCATAATGTAAAATGTATAAGTTCAGGTTGTACCATAAAGGAATTTGTACTATTATGTTATGATACAACTTTACAACTTAAAGTTGTACCATCACATAAAGGTACAAGTTCAAGTTGTACCATAAAAGAATTTGTACAAAAAATATAGATACAATCCGAAGTTGTGCCATAACGTTAAAGGTACAATTTCAAGTTGTACCATAAAGGGAAAATCTTATAGCACCAATGCTATATAGCATTGTAAAATTCCTCCTGATGGGGAACATAATTGCATTTTATTATTTTAGATTTCCCCTATGTAGCGAAAGTTTAATACATGGGCCCAATTCCAACAAAAATAAATTCGTGGGGCTGTCAATTGGTGCGATTGCAGTTAATCACAACATTTAGGACGGTTACTCGTACACGTTTTAGCCATCGATATGCTAAATGAAACAACTCAATACTTTTGAAAACCAAACCGTAACTCAAATCATAGACAAGTTACTATGGAGCAATCAAAATCACGTTTAAAATAAAAAATCAAACTGACAATAACTATGAATTTCAAACGAAAGGCGCTTAACACTTCGGCAACCGCAATTCGAATATTAAAAACATACTCCTTGAGTTTCCCAGTATACTCAGAAAGACATGAATTAAGACAGACAAATATAAAAGGTACTATCTCGTTACCCTGATCCTTCCGACATCTTCAAACTTGTCACGACCGCTCTCTTCGGATAACTTCCTCGTGATGCGTGCAATCTCTTCCCCTCTTTACACCTAGTGAGTGAGAAGGGGTCAGTCTCGTCGCTACTTCCTAAGGTCTTTGGCCTAAGCAATCTCCTTACTAAACACGTTATTAACGTTTTGTTTCCTTAGGTGAAATCAGTCCTCGCTTTCATACTCAATATCGTAGTCCTTAATAGTTTATAGAAGCTCTCTACTTCTATCTTAACTCACACACATAGCACTAGGGCCTACCACATTACATCTCGCCTTCTGGTGTCCCTATCCTTTTATGCCAACCGCGTTACGTCTCGCCGTCTGGTTGCATACCCAACTCGGCAACTTGTCGTCCAGTATCATGCCCGATCAACTGCTATGTTACGTATTGTCGTCCAGCAGTGATCCGACCATCTACCGCCTCCAGTAGTGGCCCAACCGCCCGGGGGTTCATCTTACTATTAACCATACATTACAAACATACAATCACATACATAGCACAACGCGTGCCTCCACCTTAAATAGGCTGTTGAATGCCTCACACACATAATCATGCATAACTCAAAAATTAACAAAACTACTATAAGTAAATGCATAAACTAAAAGGCTTCGACGGAGATTTTACCTCCTTTACACTCACCTTGAAAAGACGACTCCTCGATTCCTTGCTCGAAGAAATCCCTTCTTCGCCCAACTGTCTCGAGAAAGTCTATAAATCATAAATTCAATTTTTAGACGACCTTTCTCGCTTTATAACCAACTTTTGTCTTACTAGAACACCCTCTCCTCAAAATGCCAACCTCGAACCTCTTTCCAAAGGTCCCTTAACCTCCTTCAAATATTTTCTAGAAAAAATCCCTTCCAAAACCGACCTTTTTTGAATTAATTTTATCTTAGACGAATTGTTCACCAAACTTGAATCTTCTTAAACATCTAGATAACAATTTTTTCATGTCAATTTTGAGGACTTATATCCTGGAAATTATCAAATTCTTAAAAGCACCTCGGCATGATTATTTAATTAAAATTATTATTTGACCAATTGTTGAAAATAGTAATTCATCTTCAAACATATCCAAATTAAATCTCAAGAAGCCCCTAGACGCCCCTCAGTTTATAAAATTATTAACCCCAGAAAAAACCTCCTACAGAGGCTCGAAATAATACAAAAGTCTTAAAAATACGTTTTCTGAACTTCCTATAGACTTAAAAATACGTTTTTCCTGAACTTCCTACACGAAAACTCAATTAGATTCGAAGAGATCGGATTTTCTTACCTATAGAATGTGCCTAGGTCCAGATTCAATGACCTTGGACGTCGATTTCCTTGATTTGCCTTTGATTAAACCCTGATTCCTTCCCGTCACACTTTAATTCGTGATTTACAATTCGGGTTAGTTTGATTGAGCAAACTTAGGAAATGGACGTGGGATCAGGGGCGGAGTGAGAGTGTTAAAGGGTGGGTCCCAGGACCCACCCTGTCACGGTAGCAAAAATATTAAATTAGATATAATCATTAATCGGGTATGAAAAATAATATGTATTTAAATGAGAATGGTTGAACTTTCAAATATATGATGTTTTATTTATAAGTTGTGTATTGGCATGCTCAATGTTTTTATAACGAGTTTTGTACAAATGGCAATGATGCATATGATCTGCCAAAAATTAAAGATGTACTTATTCAATATCTACCGCAAATTTTCACCAAATCATAGCTAGTTTGTAAAATTAATTTTATTTCAATTAGGGGTAGGGAGATTATAATGGGTGGCTCCTAAGGAAAGAGTAAATTAGTATAATAGTTAATTGAGAATGAAATTTAGCCATTTAGGGCACTTCTAATTGAAAATGGTTGACCGAGAGATCATGCGTTCTAATCTTGACGATGCTTCATTACCCTCTTTAGTCGTGTCTCCAAGACCGTTGAAAACTAAATGAATTTCAACATCTAGCATCATGATAGGTAATTCTTTCCAGTGACATTAAGAGCCACAAACTCAATCTTTGAAAGATTCGACATACTATCATACAAATATGGGTAAATACAATATATTAGCCACAACTATTCCGAAGAGGGGAATTATATCCATAACTATGGAAATTCAAATTATTATCCAAACGTTAACAATTCCGTTAGTAATGATGACTAAAATTTTATGTTTTAAAGTTATAAATTAAAAGTAGTCCGACGTGGCTGCTGGCGTGGCCCATGACGGGGCCTTAACCGTTAAAAATTCAATAATAGTAACGAACAGTTAGCCATATCTTGATCTGCAACAATAGTTATGGCTAATAATTTGAATTTACATAAATGTGGCTATAATTCCCCGCTTCATAATAGTTGTGGGTAATATATTGTGTTTACCCTACAAATATAGACAGATTAAAGTCAAAATTCAATATATAAATATAGATTTTTTTTGGTAAGGATGATATAACTTTTATTAAAGAAAGGGAAGAAACACCTGCAAAGCAACAGAACACACGAACAGAAAAACATCAGGGAAAACCAATTCCCACCCAGAACAAAAACCCGGGCATAAACCCAGACACCAGAAAAAACTAACCCAAGTCATAATAGCAGGGCCAGGAAAAAGGGAATCCGCCACCTGCAACAGAACGCCAAAACCAAAAAAAGCAGCAAACACAAGCACAAGCAAGACACTTGCCAACAGAGAACTCAAGCTGCCACGCTAGAAAGCGCCAAGTCCAGGTTCGCAGGAGATGAAGAGACAGTAGGGGGTTGTAATCTCGCTTTCATCTCGTTGATTCGTAGCTCCGCAACTTCTTTATCGACCTTTTTGGCCGCCACCAACCACTAGAAGATAGCGTGCCCAATCTTCATCACAATCGATTGTATCCCGCCTTCCTCTTCTCTAAAGATTCTAGAGTTTCTTTCTAACCAAATATGCCAACAGAAAGCATGAAGAACCACTTTCTAACACCATTTTGCAGGATTTGTAGGTTTGGTGTGCTGCCAAAGTTTAATTTTCTCCGCAATGTCACCAGCTTCGTCACCTCTTTCTTCCATCTTCACGAAGCATTTCAAAGTGCTCCAGACCCGCCTTGAGAAGAAACAAGTGATGAAGATATGATTTGGGGACTGCAGAGTACACATCTGTTTGGAAGGCAGAGTCCTTTTCTCTTCAGGTTGTCGATAGTGAGTATCCTTTTGTGAAAAACCAGCCAAATGAATATGCAAATCTTGCTTGGGATGATACTTTGCCAGACCACCTTCGAAGGGAAATTCTCTGTTCCCGCGAAGCGAGCAGCAGCGAAATTCTTGAAAGCTGAATGAACACTGAACCCGGCATCAGGTGACGGGAGCCAGGTGGGTCTTTCGGGACCTGCAGAAAAAAATTGACAAGGGATAGAATCAAGTAAGTTAAACAATCTCACACGCTCTCTTTCAGCCCCACCCCGAAGTGAATAAATTAGAGGAATGTTCCAAGTGCAGTTTCCCTCAGAAAGAGATAAGTAATCAGCTATGGTGGAGTTCGGAGAATCAGCCGCGGCCAGCACTCTCGAAAATTCATCAGCCAAGCGAACCCCATTCACCCAAGTGTCAAACCAGAACGAAGTCCAAAAACCATTACCATGTTCAATGCTGGTCAGTTTCCAGAAAGCGGACTGAAGTTTCATGATGTTAGCCCAAGGGCTCCCACCTATCCTTCCCGACAAACTGCCCGGCACCCACTCTGAATAGCAATTTGGAAATTTAATGTCAATGATTTGTCTCCACCAAACACATCTTTCATACGCGAATCTCCAATGCCACTTGAATAGAAGAGCTTGATTGTGCAACTCAAGATCACGGATACCCAGACCCCCTCTAGTTTTGGCTGTTTTACAGAGATTCCATGAGATAAGATGAAGTCTTTCCTTATCGTGAGTACCATACCACATGAAGTCTCGTTGTACCATACCACAAAAAATTTCCCTGTTGGTGAAGTCTCGAACATTGATAGGCTGGTTGAAATTTTTGGGTGTGACTGGGCTTTCCTACCAACAATCTATCTCAGAATGCCCCTCGGATGCCAGTCTCCAACTACCTCGCACTGGAATAATGTCATAAGTAGAACTCAGACCAAATTGGAAGGATGGAAAGGAAAGTTTCTATCTCTGGGGGGGGGGGGGGCAGAGTTGTGCTCATTAACGCAGTGCTTACTAGTCAATGCACCTTCATGAGTTCACTGTTCTTGATGGCTAAAAGCGTCATTAATTCTCTGGAGAAGATACATGTAGGTAATGTTCATCCCAAGCTCCCTCCATGGTCATAACAACTCTGGTGGTCTAAGCATCCGATTGTAAACCTTGAATTTACATGAAACCCTAAGATCAGTAGAACAACATGATAATCACATGAAATAGAAAAGAGATTAGAAGAATACCTCCTTCCATGGTGATTGAGAGGGAGCTTATGAAGAAGTAGCAATGTTGAATTTTGGGATTCTCTCTCCTAGCCTATAAGTCACTTGATATATGTGTTTCTTATGATATGCTATTGTGATGGTCCAAAGAATACAATTTATAGGTGGAGAGAGGACCAAAAATCCTATTAAGTTTTATCTTTACACTTCATCTCAACCATCCATCATGGAAGAGTTACAATAGGAACAAAACTCTTTGGAGTTATTAATCTTTGATAACTCCTTATTCTTATAACCAATTGAATCAAATGTAACACTCCTATTCCTTTCATAATTCATGGGTTTCATAATAGATCATATTAAGGATGAGATAACTCTCTTGCACTAAAAGTTATCTTACAGTCTCCCACTTGATCGCTATGAATACCTGTGTTGTTGCTTATAGGAAATCATAAGGCGCGCATAAGTTGTTAAGTTTGTAGTCTTTAGTTGGTTATCATAAGTGTCTTAATTGATCTAGTTGGTAATGAGAGTCATGGCGTTATAAAAGTGTACCTGTGGGTTATCACTATATATATATATATATATATTATATTCTCAATAATATCGTTATAGGCGTAATTATTAGCTCAAAAAAATTGAGTAATATATCAACTAGAGACACACAAAAAAACAAGAAATCCGTGGATTTTTTTCGTTTTCATTATACATTACTCCTTTATTATTATTATTAAGCAAAAAAAAACTATATTTATCATAATACATGTCTCTAATGTACATACAAAATCATGAAATGTATGTAAAAGACGTGTGGGTAAAAAAAAATTGTCAATAACAATTGAGCTTTGGAAAGATGTTTCTCCTAATTTGTAAATATCGTACTTCTAGGATTGTCATGTTATTCATAACCTAAGCTCTGATACCACAAGTAAACCTTGAATTTACATGAAACCCTAAGATCGATAGAACAACATGATAATCACATGAAATAGAAAAGAGATTAGACGAATACCTCCTTCCATGGTGATTGAGAGAGAGCTTATGAAGAAGTAGCAATGATGAATTTTGGGATTCTCTCTCCTAGCCTATAAGTCACTTGATATATGTGTTTCTTATGATATGCTATTGTGATGGTCCAAAGCATACAATTTATAGGTGGAGAGAGGACCCAAATTCCGATTAAGTTTTATATGTACACTTCATCTCAACCATCCATCATGGAAGAGTTACAATAGGAACATAACTCTTTGGAGTTATTAATCTTTGATAACTCCTTATTCTTATAACCAATTGAATCAAATGTAACACTCCTATTCCTTTCATAACTCATGGGTTTCATAATAGATCATATTAAGGATGAGATAACTCTCTTGCACTAAAAGTTATCTTACAGTCTCCCACTTGATCGTTATGAATACCCGTGTTGTTGCTTATAGGAAATCATAAGGCGCGCATAAGTTGTTAAGTTTGTTATCTTTAGTTGGTTATCATAAGTGTCTTAATTGATTTAGTTGGTAATGAGAGTCATGGCGGTCATAAGTTAAAAACCTTAATTCCTTCCATGTACCACGACATCAACAACTATCACAACCAAACCGTTATTAAGAGTTTTCATAATGCTCTCATGATGTCTTTGAAAAGACGAATTCTGTATCATACATCCATAACAATATGTGTACACAATGGAGCACAGAATAGACAAGATGCATAGTTCCATTATTGAGCTCTATGGCAAAAGAAAATTTCAATTATAGTCAAAAAATACAACGAACATTTACTGGAAACTATCCTCAAGACCCATACTATTAGTATGTTTCTGAAAAGACTTTGGAGGGAGTCTTTTATTAAATATATCCGCAACTATTTCATCAGTGCCTAAATGCTCAATGACAAATTTTCCTTGCCTAACATTTTGTTTCAATGATAGATATTTAAGGTCCATGTGTTTTGATCCCTTAGATATCCTATCATGCTTAGAAAATTGAATGACAGCCTTATTATCACAATATATAGTTAGAGGCTTGGAGATAAAACTCAAAGGCCCAAATTGTGACCCAAAATTTCGCAACCAAGAACCTTGATTTGCAGCCTCATAACATGTTACATATTCATCTTCCATAGTGGATGTGTAGATCATCTCAGATTTTTTGCTTTTCCATGATATTGCACCTTCAGCTAAGGTATAAACGTAACCAAGAGTGCAATGTCTAGTGTCGAGACATCCACCAAAATCTGAATCAGAAAATCCAACCATCTGTAGATGTGTTGACTTCTTATATGTGAGTATGTGATTTCTTGTTCCCTTCAAATATCTCAATACTTTCTTTGAAGCTCTCCAATGAGTGAATCTTGGATTGCTTTGAAACCTTCCCAACATGCCTACTGCATGACTAATGTCTGGCCTAGTGCAAACTTGTGCGTACATCAAACTCCCCACCAGTGAGGCATAAGGATAGTTTTCCAGTTCCTTACGTTCCAAATCATTTTTAGGACATTGGTCAAGATCAAGTCTATCTCCTTTGTTCAAGGGAACAACACTAGAATATCATGTCATCATGCAATACCTTTCTAGAACCTTATCAATATATTCTTTCTGAGACATCCCTAAAATTCCGAGTGATCTATCACGGAATAATTCTATTCCTATCACATTGGATGCTTCACCCATATCTTTCATGTCAAAGTTCTTAGACAGGTAGCTCTTGGTCTCATGTAGAAGGCCAAGATCGCTACTGGCTAATAATATATCATCAACATACAGTATAAAAAATATGAACTTACTCCCACTAATCTTGAGGTATATACATGGATCAACAATATTTTCTTTGAAACCAAATTTCTTAATAGTTTCATCAAATTTGAGATACCATTGTCTAGAAGCTTGTTTCAGTCCATATATTGATTTCTTAAGTTTGCAGACCATGTCTTCCTGACCTTCAATTACGAAGCCGTCAGGTTGACTCATATAGACTTCTTCGTCCAAGTCTCCATTGAGAAAGGCGGTTTTAACATCCATTTGATGTAACTCAAATCACAATGTGCTACGAGTGCCAAAATAATTCTCAAAGACTCTTTTCTGGACACAGGGGAAAAAGTCTCTGTATAGTCAATACATTCTTTCTGATTAAAACCGTTGGCTACAAGTCTAGCTTTACGTCGTTCAATACTACCATTTTGGTCATATTTGGTCTTATAAACCCATTTATTTTCGACCACCTTGTGTCCTGGAGGCAAAGGAACGACATCCCAAACATCATTTATTACCAAAGATTTCATTTCATCCTTCATGGCATTGTTCCAACTATCGAAATTAATATCGTTAATGACTTGTTTGTATGAAATCGGGTCTTTAAGAATTCCAATATCAGATTCCACATGGTAAAGCCAATATTCCTCAGAAATAGACGATCTCCTCTCACAAGTTGATCTCCTTAATTCTGGTTCATCAGGTGCTTTACCCATACGATCATTATTGGCTAGAATCTCATTATGGGATTGTGAATCATTAGTTGAGTGTTGCATGGTGTCTAATTGTTCGACAACTGGAACATTCTCAACTATACTTGGAATTAGGGGTAAAGATAAAGTGATCGATACCCTTACTTCCTGAATGTTCAACATCTTGTATTTTTTTTTCACTCCCACTAGTTTTGTCATTCTCATAGAATCTAACATTTCCGGTTTCAACCATTCTCGTACTATGGTTAGGACAATATATAATATATCCTTTGTACTTCTCTAGGTAGCCAATAAAATAGCCACTAATCGTTCTCAAGTCCAATATCTTTTCATGTGGGTTGTAAATTCGTGCCTCAGCTGGACATCCCCAAACTTGAAGATGTTTTAAACTAGGTTTCCAATCTTTTCACAGTTCAAAAGGAGTCTTTGGAACTGCCTTACTAGGAACCCGATTTAAAATGTAAACAGCTGTGCGTAAGGCATATGTCCACAATGATTTTGGTAAGTCAGCATGACTCATCATTGATCTAACCATTCTCATATATGTACGATTTCGCCTTTCAGCCACAACATTTTACCATGGAGAACCAGGCATTGTGTATTGGGCTACAATTCCAAGTTTTTGTAGAAGTCGTGCAAAAGGTCCAGGATGTTGTCCTGTTTCATCATACCTTCCGTAATATACACCACCTCTATTTGACCTTATGATTTTCACTTTTCTATCTAATTGTCTTTGAACTTCAGTTATGAAAGTTTGGACAATTTCCACCGACTGAGATTTGTCATGCAATAAATAGAGATAACAATATCGTCAGAAATCATCGATAAAGTGATAAAATATTTTTCACCACCAAAACTTGGAATGTCAAAAGTTCCACAAATATCTGTATGTATTATTTCAAGAAGATGTGTACTTCTCAGAATGGAAAGAGAATGTTGAATTCACCTTGGGAGTACTTGATTTGGATATGGCTCTTACCATTGACAAGCCACCTTCTATTAACAATACAAATACGGATGATGAAAAGACTCTCTTTAAAGCTTGGGAGAAGTCTGACAGATTGAGTGTTATGTTTTTACGTATGACAATTGCTAGCAACATCAAAACCTCCCTACCCGTTCCAACAACTGCTAAAGAATACTTAAAAGCAATAGAAGAACCATTTAAGACTGCAGACAAATCCCTTGCAGGGAAACTTATGACAGATCTTACAACTATGAAATTTGATGGCACACGCTCGATGCATGATCATTGTATTGAGATGACGAACCTTGGTGCAAGGCTAAGGAATTTAGAAATGACGTTGGATGATTCATTTCTCGTTCAATTCATTCTAAATTCATTACCTCCTCAGTATGGACCTTTTCAAATTCATTACAATGCCATTAAGGAGAAGTGGACAGTAAATGAATTGGCAATTAAATTGGTCCAAGAGGAGAGTAGGTTGAAACAACAAGGTATTAAGGTTGCACATCTTATCCAAGGAGCTGGATCTAAAACTGGGAACATGCACAACTTAAGCCATAAAAGAGCACCGCCCAAGTCAAATGACATCAATAAACCAGATGAGAAAAAGAGAAAGAAGGATGACTTGTGCAAAATTTGCAAGAAATCTGGACATTTTCAGAAAGATTGTAGGAAACGAAAGGAATGGTTCGAAAGGAAAGGTAACCCAATGGGTTCCGTAAGCTTTTTCGAAACGAACTTTCTTATGTTCCTTCTCATACTTGGTGGATTGATTCCGGTGCTAATGTTCATGTTCCAAACTCTATGCAAGGATTCATTATGACCCAAACCATAAATCCAAGTGAAAACTTCTTATTCATTGGAAATCGTGACAAAGTACCAGTTGAAGCGATTGGCACTTATCGTCTCAAATTAGATAGTGGATTTGAGTTAGATTTATTTCAGACTCTTTATGTTCCAACTATTTCCCGGAATTTAGTTTCAGTAAGTAAGCTTGATGTTTGTGGTTTTAAAGTTAATCATGGAGATGGTTGTTTCAATTTATTTTTAAATTCTAGCCATATTGGTTCTGGAATTTTAATTGATGGACTTTATAGATTTAATCTTGCTAGTCAAATTTCAGAGACTCATGTCACCCTGCGTACTAATGACAAATCAAAATGTGATTCATCAAAATGTGATTCATATTACTTGTGGCATAAAAGGCTAGGTCACATTTCCAGTGAACGAATAAAACGATTAGTAAAAGATGGAATTCTTTTAGATATTAATGTTATCAATCATGAAGTATGTGTGGATTGTATTAAAGGAAAACAAACAAAACCCACAAAGAAAGGAGTCACAAGAAGTACACGGCTTCTTGAAATAATACATATAGATATGTGTGGACCTTTTGACATTCCAAGTTTTGGTGGTGAAAAATATTTTATCACTTTTATCGATGATTTCTCACGATATTGTTATCTCTATTTATTGCATGACAAATCTCAGTTGGTGGAAGTTTTCCAAACTTTCATAACTGAAGTTGAAAGACAATTAGATAGAAAAGTGAAAATCATAAGGTCAGATAGAGGTGGTGAATATTATGGAAGGTATGATGAAACAGGACAACATCCTGGACCTTTTGCACGACTTCTCCAAAAACTTGGAATTGTAGCCCAATACACAATGCCTGGTTCTCCATGGCAAAATGGGGTGGCTGAAAGGCAAAATCGTACATATATGGGAATGGTTAGATCAATGATGAGTCATGCTGACTTACCAAAATCATTGCGGACATATGCCTTATGCACAGCTGTTTACATTTTAAATCGGGTTCCTAGTAAGGCAGTTCCTAAGACTCCTTTTGAACTGTGGAAAGATTGGAAACCTAGTTTAAAACATCTTCAAGTTTGGGGATGTCCAGCTGAGGCATGAATTTACAACCCACATGAAAAGAAATTGGACTTCATAACGATTAGTGGCTATTTTATTGGCTACCCAGAGAAGTCCAAAGGATATATTATATATTGTCCTAACCATAGTACGAGAATGGTTGAAACGGGAAATGTTAGATTCTATGTGAATGACAAAATTAGTGGGAGTGAAAAAAAATACAAGATGTGAACATTCAGGAAGTAAGGGTACCGATCACTTTATCTTTACCCCTAATTCCATGTATAGTTGAGAATGTTCCAGTTGTCGAACAATTAGGCACCATGAAACACTCAACTAATGATTCAAAATCCCATAATGAGATTCTAGCCAATAATGATCATATGGGTAAAGTGTCTGAGGAACTAGAATTAAGGAGATCAACTCGTAAGAGGAGATCCTCTATTTCTGAGGAATATTGGCTTTACTATGTGGAATCTGATATTGGAATTCTTAAAGACCCGATTTCATACAAGTAAGCCATTAACGATATTAATTCCGATAGTTGGAACAATGCCATGAAGGATGAAATGAAATCTATGGTAATAAATGAAGTTTGGGATGTCGTTCCTTTGCCTCCAGGACACAAGGTGATCGGAAATAAATGGGTTTATAAGACCAAAGATGACCAAAATGGTAGTATTGAACGACGTAAAGCTAGACGTGTAGCCAAAGGTTTTAATCAGAAAGAAGGTATTGACTATACAGAGACCTTTTCCCCTGTGTCCAGAAAAGAGTCTTTGAGGATTATTTTGGCACTCGTAGCACATTGTGATTTGAGTTACATCAAATGGATGTTAAAACCTCCTTTCTTAATGGAGACTTGGACGAAGAAGTCTATATGAGTCAACTTGAAGGCTTCGTAATTGAAGGTCAGGAAGACATGGTCTGCAAACTTAAGAAATCAATATATGGACTGAAACAAGCTTCTAGACAATGGTATCTCAAATTTGATGAAACTATTACGAAATTTGGTTTCAAAGAAAATATTGTTGATCCATGTATATACCTCAAGATTAGTGGGAGTAATTTCATATTTTTGATATTGTATGTTGATGATATCTTATTAGCCAATAGTGATCTTGGCCTTCTACAGGAGACCAAGAGCTACCTGTCTAAGAACTTTGACATGAAAGATATGGGTGAAGCATCCTATGTGATAGGAATAGAATTATTCCGTGATAGATCACTCGGAATTTTAGGGATGTCTCAGAAAGAATATATTGATAAGGTTCTAGAAAGGTATGGCATGATGACATGATATTCTAGTGTTGTTCCCTTGAACAAAGGAGATAGACTTGATCTTGACCAATGTCCTAAAAATGATTTGGAACGTAAGGAACTGGAAAACTATCCTTATGCCTCACTGGTCGAGAGTTTGATGTACGCACAAGTTTGCACTAGGCCAGACATTAGTCATGCAGTAGGCATGTTGGGAAGGTTTCAAAGCAATCCAAGACTCACTCATTGGAGAGCTGCAAAGAAAGTATTGAGATATTTGAAGGGAACAAGAAATCACATGCTCACATATAAGAAGTCAACACATCTAGAGATGGTTGGATTTTCTGATTCGGATTTTGGTGGATGTCCGGACACTAGACATTGCACTCTTGGTTACGTTTATACCTTAGCTGAAGGTGCAATATCATGAAAAAGCCAAAAATCTGAGATGAACTACACATCCACTATGGAAGCTGAATATGTAGCATGTTATGAGGCTGCAAATCAAGGTTCTTGGTTCCGAAATTTTGTGTCACAATTTGTGCCTTTGAGTTTTATCTCCAAGCCTCTAACTATATATTGTGATAATAAGGCTGCCATTCAATTTTCTAAGCATGATAGGATATCTAAGGGATCAAAACACATGGACCTTAAATATCTATCATTGAAACAAGATGTTAGGCAAGGAAAATTTGTCATTGAGCATTTAGGCACTGATGAAATGGTTGCGGATATATTTAGTAAATGACTCCCTCCAAAGTCTTTTCAGAAACATACTAATAGTATAGGTCTTGAGGATAGTTTCCAGTAAATTTCCGTTGTATTTTTTGACTATAATTGAAATTTTCTTTTGCCATAGAGCTCATAAATGGAACTATACATCTTGTCTATTCTGTTCTCCATTGTGTACACATATTGTTATGGATGTATGATACAGAATTTGTCTTTTCAAAGACATCATGAGACCATTATGAAAACTCTTAATCACGGTCTGGTTGTGATAGTTGTTGATGTCGTGGTACATGGAAGGAATTAAGGTTGTTAACTTATGACCGCCATGAATCTCATTACCAACTAGATCAATTAAGACACTTATGATAACCAACTAAAGATAACAAACTTAACAACTTATGCGCGCCTTATGATTTCCTATAAGCAACAACACGGGTATTCATAACGATCAAGTGGGAGACTGTAAGATAACTTTTAGTGCAAGAGAGTTATCACATCCTTAATATGATCTATTATGAAACCCATGAGTTATGAAAGGAATAGGATTGTTACATTTGATTCAATTGGTTATAAGAATAAGGAGTTATCAAAGATTAATAACTCCAAAGAGTTATGTTCCTATTGTAACTCTTTCATGATGGATGGTTGAGATGAAGTGTAAATATAAAACTTAATAGGAATTTTGGTCCTCTCTCCACCTATAAATTGTATGCTTTGGACCATCACAATAGCATATCATAAGAAAAAAGAAATCACATTTTGATTTGTCATTGGTACGCAGGGTGATATGAGTCTCTGAAATTTGACTAGCAACATTAAATCTATAAAGTCCATCAATTAAAATTCCAGAACCAATATGGCTAGAATTTAAAAATAAATTGAAACAACCATCTCCATGATTAACTTTAAAACTACAAACATCAAGCTTATTTCCTGAAAATAAATTTCGGGAAATAGTTGGAACATAAAGAGTCTGAAATAAATCTAAGTCAAATCCACTATCTAATTTGAGACGATAAGTGCCAATCGCTTCAACTGGTACTTTGTCACGATTTCCCATGAATAAGAAGTTTTCACTTGGGTTTATGGTTTGGGTCATAATGAATCCCTGCATAGAGTTTGAAACATGAACATTAGCACCGGAATCAATCCACCAAGTATGAGAAGGAACATAAGAAAATTTCGTTTCGAAAAAGTTTAGGGAACCCATTGGGTTACCTTTCTTTTCGAACCATTCCTTTCGTTTCCTACAATCTTTCTGAAAATGTCCAGATTTCTTGCAAAATTTGCACAAGTCATCTTTCTTTCTCTTTTTCTCATCTGGTTTATTGATGTCATTTGGCTTGGGCGGTGCTCTTTTATGGCTTAAGTTGTGCATGTTCCCAACTTTAGATCCAGCTCCTTGGATAAGATGTGCAACCTTAATACCTTGTTGTTTCAACCTACTCTCCTCTTGGACCAATTTACTTGCCAATTCATTTACTGTCCACTTCTCCTTAATGACATTGTAATGAATTTGAAAAGGTCCATACTGAGGAGGTAATGAATTTAGAATGAATTGAACGAGAAATGAATCATCCAACGTCATTTATAAATTCCTTAGCCTTGCAGCAAGGTTCGTCATCTCAATACAATGATCATGCATCGAGCGTGTGCCATCAAATTTCATAGTTGTAAGATCTGCCATAAGTTTCCCTGCAAGGGATTTGTCTGCAGTCTTAAATCGTTCTTCTATTGCTTTTAAGTATTTTTTAGCAGTTGTTGGAACGGGTAGGGAGGTTTTGATGTTGCTAGCAATTGTCATACGTAAAAACATAACACTCAATCTGTCAGACTTCTCCCAAGGTTTAAAGAGAGTCTTTTCATCATCCGTACTTGTATTGGTAATAGAAGGTGGTTGTCAATGTTTAGAGCCATATCCAAATTAAGTACTCCCAAGGTGAATTCAACATTCTCTTTCCATTCTGAGAAGTTAGTTCCCGTGAGAAGTGGAACAGATAAGACAGAAGATGACAAATGCTTTGGAAACATTGCTGCAATAATAGAGATATAATATATTTAAATGAGGCATTTACAATACATGAACAACACATATTAAGTTTGAGAATATATGAGATAAAATTATAGTGTACCTGTTGGTTATCACTATATATATATTCTCAATAATATCGTTATAGCCGTAATTATTAGCTGAAAAAAAATTGAGTAATATATCAACTTTAGACACACAAAAAAAGCAAGAAATCTGTGGATTTTCTTCGTTTTCATTATACATTACTCTTTTATTAATTTTAAGCCAAAAAAACTATATTTATCATAATTAATGTCTCTAATGTACATACAAAATCATGAAATCTATGTAAAAGACGTGTCGGTAAAAAAAAAATCGTCAATAACAATTGGGCTTTGGAAAGATGTTTCTCCTAAATTGTATATATCGTATTTCAAGGATTGTCATGTTATTCATAACCTAAGCTCTGATACCACATGTAAACCTTGAATTTACATGAAACCCTAAAATCGGTAGAACAACATGATAATCACATGAAATAGAAAAGAGATTAGAAGAATACCTCCTTCCATGGTGATTGAGAGGGAGCTTATGAAGAAGTAGCAATGTTGAATTTTGGGATTCTCTCTGCTAGCCTATAAGTCACTTGATATATGTGTTTCTTATTATATGTTATTGTGATGGTCCAAAGCATACAATTTATAGGTGGAGAGAGGACCAAAATTCCTATTATGTTTTATCTTTACACTTCATCTCAACCATCCATCTTGGAAGAGTTACAATAGGAACATAACTCTTTGGAGTTATTAATCTTTGATAACTCCTTATTCTTATAACCAATTGAATCAAATGTAACACTCATATTCCTTTCATAACTCATGGGCTACAAATGTTTCCAATATTCCATTCATCTCCTAAACTATGATACTTTGTGTCATTTGTATCCTGTCAATTTCCTTGACCGTTAAAAATAAAGGTTGACCAAACAGTGGTCAACCCGAAGTTGACTTTCGTTGATGTGGCAAAAAATGTGGCTACCACATAGATGCCACATTAAATAAAAAATTGAATTAAAATTAAAAAAATTGTAAATGCAATTAAATTAATAAGCCAAAATTAAAAAAAAAAGAAATAAAAATCTCATTACTCTTCTTCCCTACCGATTCGCCCTCTCTTTCTCTAAAAAATCTCCAAGACGATTCCGATTTCCAAGCAATGAAGTCGCCGCATCATCTCCTTCTTCCCCCAATTCGACCCGGCAATGAAGACGATTCTGATTTCCATTTTCCAAGAAATGTAGCTGTAACATCTCATTTCGGCTAAACTCGTATTACGATCGCCAGAAAAATTACGCGATTAAAATCGAGTGTTTTGATAGTATTTCGACAAAAATCAGAATACCAATCGATCGGATAAGTATACGTATTAATTATATATATATAATCAGGAGTTCACCTATATATTAACTCCTCCCCGGTCCATTTTTTTCCCCATCATCATCATTTTCCATTTCCTTTACCGAGAGTAGAGGCTGCGCGCAGAGAGTTCAGCGAGCGATTGCGGAAAAAATCCAAAGCTCAAATCTTGAGTTCTAGTGATCCAAAAATCCCGTAAGTAATGCCTAATCCATCCATGCATCGTAGTTTATCGATTTAGAGCTTTAAAACGAGTTTTTGGATTGGGAATTTCTTGAGTTTCCGATCGAAGGAATTAGGATTTTGGAGGTTCCGGAAGCCGGATTAAGCCCAAATTTCATATACGAGCTTCCTGCGGCGATGTAATTAATCATCTGGTTCTAATCCATGAATTTCGGCAATTATTTAGGTCGGGGTCCAAATCGCTGAATTTAGCTCCGGCCAGGGTTTGATGTATTTTTATCGAGAATTTGATCAGGAGCCTAGAACTAACATTGACGGGGATACTGTAGGGGTTATTAGGACAATCTCGAATTTTGATTCCGGGTTTGTTTGAGAAAGTGAAGTTGGGGTACAGGAGGCTAGAACCGGTGTTGGAACCACCATAAGTGGTGAGGGATTAGCATGACTACCGGGTTTGGCTTATCACGATAATTATATTGATACTTAGAAATGACCTAGGTGAACTAGAATGGCATGATTAGGGGTGTATGAACTTTTGTGCTATATGTTGAACCCTGGACTGCTGTATGATATTATTGACTTGCCCTAATCGATATGGACCTTGTTTATGCTGATGATTGCATACATGTTGCCATTTGTGGCTTAACTGTTGATATGACTTCATGGTTGTTCGATTAGGTGTTTTGACATGATGTGATATTGTGGTTGTATTTGGATTCACAAGTGGGGGAAATAAAATACCTAGGGTGATATTATGATGTTTTAAGGAGGATGACTTGCACGAGGGTTTATCCCAAGGAAGTGCAACTATACGACTCATGGTTTACCTATGTTGAGCCAATTATGGTCAGGTCAAGTACATATGCAAGTAACGAATTATGATTAAGCAAGATGAGATATGAATCATGTATAAGGATACCAAATATGAGTGTTGTGGTCTCACGGTCAACTACATAGTAATTAGGGCTCCCTATGCTATTACTCTATTATGATATGTATGATAGTCACACCTCTCATGTGGTGGTGACTGAAGATTTTTTACGAGATATGACCACACACAGAGCGGTGTCGGGGTATGACTACACCCATAGTGGTGTGGGGTATGTATGACCACATCCGACGGGATATTGGGGTATGTATGACTACATCCGACGGGATGTGAGGTATGTTTCCCGGGAGAGTTATTAGCATGGGAGTAGTCATGCACCTATGATTAAAACATGATAAGATGCATATGCATAAGCCAAGGTGGTTGAGTCTTTTGCCTATTGGGATGTCGGATGACTGAGGTCTCATCCTAGTGTTTGGCCTTGATTGTTAGGTGTATAGTAGGGGTATGCTCTGTTATGAACTCACGATGCTATGATTATCTCACTAAGAGATGAGCCGACCCTCTTTTATTCTTCTTCTATGCTTATGCTATGTGTAAGCAGATCATCATCAGCAGTAGATAGGTGTATAGGTGGGAGCTGAGCAAGAGTTGAAGGCAAGATGAGGTATGGTCTTCAACTATTATGTGCTTGGACTACTACTCGGGATTTTGGCCAGTGATCCATACCCTTTTGTAAAAAACTGTTTTGAGAACATTTTCATGTGCATACTAACATCTGATGTAGTGTGAGATATCCATAGGTGTGGAAAGTTGATAATATGTGTATATTTGCGTAATTATGTAAGTTGTGACGAGTATCGCATGTATCAGTATGGTATGTAGTTGTATAGTATGAAACTGTGACTATGGCTATGAAAAGACAATGCATATGGTTGTGAGTATATATGTTTGTCTATGGATGCATGGACTCAGATGAATTCTTTTGCAGGATTAGATGCAAGAACTGTTAGCCCTTTACGCAGGTATTTCATGTCGGAAATTTTATTTGGGTAAATTTTGGTAATTAATGTAACACCCGAGATTATTTCCGCTGCAAATGCATGAACAATATGATTAGGTAATACGTACAGGGTAGGGTGTTACAGAAGCCGCCGCATCATCTTCATCTTCCCCCAATCCGACCCTGCAATGAAGACGATTCTGATTTCCCAGGTCTCATCAATGGCGAGATTTAAGGTCTCCCAGCTCCACTTCAATGGCAGATTTGACTTTGTCGCAGTCGTGCTCCAGTGACAATCTCCGATTTCTTTGTTAGATGGACTCTTTCTTTGCCCGCCGCCTCCAAATCTTAAGTCGATTTGCTTCCCATCATTCTCAGCAGATCACCTACAAGGTGACCATTGAGACCGAAGATTGAAAATGAAAAGAATCAAGAGGAATTCCCTCGAATTGCTGGGGCACATAGAGGAAAAGAGAAACAGATCGATTGATGCACAGATAACAGGAGGAATCGGAGGGGCAGAATCATCAAGATTAAACAGTGGTCAATTCTTGAATCGCTCGACCCTTAAGATCCCGGTGTAGAGAGCCTGTCTGTCCGCCGACATTCTCCTCTCCTGCGGCGGTGTAGAGAGCTCGTCTATTCACCAATCCGACGGATCTGGATCCTGCACTCTGCGACGGAGGAAGAACGACGTCAAGCTCGCCGGTTCTATTTCCGCAACCGTGGCGCTGGTGGATCATTGTGAATGGTGGTGAACAAGAAGGGTGAACCGGGGAGAAAGGATTGAGGGGGTGAATGGTGGAGATTAAACTTTTTTGTTTTTATTGTCATTGTTTTTTATTTTATTTTTTTATAAAATAAATTAAAATTCCACATCATGTGCCACATCAATGCTGACTGGACTTTCTGTTAAAACTAACAGTCAAAACGAGTCAACTTTAACAGAAAAATAATTCAGGACATAAATGAAATATTGGAAACAATAGGACACAAGTGGCATTTTCCGGATAGTTTGGGTGTTGTAATGGTATTAGCCTTTTATTTATCATTTTCATATCGTCACCGACGTCAATCTAATTTTTCATGGTCTAGCCCATAACCAAACCAATAAATCCAACTCCTCATTTCGCTAGAAGAACCTCGCTAACCATGCGGTCTAAATTGACGGCTGACGATCCACCTGGCCCAGTAGCTTCTCGAGCCAATTTTCCCCAATCCCCGGCCTTGTTCCTCATCTTCTGCCCCTCTTCCCCATTCATCAACTCCCTAACCAGCTTCTCCACCGCCCCCCTCTTCACATCCTTCTGGACCTCCATCCCAATCCCCCACTCCGTACACGCAAACCTGCAATTCATCGGCTGGTCGCCGAAGAAAGGCCAGCACATTACCGGCACTCCCGCCGTTAAGCTCTCCAGCATCGATCCCCACCCGCAGTGCGTCAAAAACCCTCCAACCGACGGATGGTTCAAAACTTCCTCTTGAGGACACCAACCGGAGATAAACCCGATCTCGTCAGCCTTCTCCTGGAACTCCGGTGGAAACGCCGCCGATTCTCCGGCAACCAGGTCGGGCCGGATGACCCAGAGGAAGGAAACGTCGCTGTTCACGAAACCCATCCCGAATTCGATTAGATGCTCTCTCGACATCGTTATGATGCTTCCAAAATTGACATAGATAATAGAGTTTGGCGGTTTGGTGTCGAGCCAACGGAGGCACTCTGGGTCTTCTTTCCACAAGCTGTAGCTGATTGCGTCGAGGGTCGGGTGGGTGGATCCGATTTGATTCAGGAGGAGCTCTATGGGTCCGACCGGGTAGACGTTAGGGTAGATGGAGTTGAGCGCAGCCAGGACGTTTGGCTCGAGGGCGTCGAACGAGTGAACTAGCACGGCCGAAGCTCTGGCGGCTGATTCTGCAGTTTCCATTACCATGCGGAAAATCGGGTCGTCAGGATTGGTCGTGCAGAAGAAGCTGGGCAGATCTCTGAGTCGTATGTTCTTCATCCCTGGCACTTCTATGGTCTTATCCAGGTATCCGTTAGTCAAATAGCTTTCATCTGCAGCAATAACAGAACAGAAGTAGTAGTCATAATCGTTGTGTGGTTAGATAAAGCTTTGAACTTTATCCGAAACAGTCATATATCAGTTCAATTGGCTATAGTTGTAGACAGAACTGAAAATTGGAAAGGCGAAAATGTAGTATTTGTGTTTTTACCTTTGAAGGGAGTGATGCCAGCGTCACAAAGAGTGCGGAATTGCCTGCACCCCATGAAGCCACAAGCGGCGAGGCTCCAATAGCTCAAGGAAGGGAGACTAAACTCTAGCGCGACATCGATAGCAAATGGCGACGAATCGGCTACCACACAGCTCACTGGCGGGTTGCCTTTGGAGAGGTTGTTGGTGTCGCTCAGCCTGGCTACGAGCTCCCTGAAGGGAGCTATCATGAAGTGGCGGACTGAGTTGCAGAGGCTGGTAATGTCCTGGGTGGAGTCGAGGTTTGAAGTTGGAAGGCCATCAGGGATGGTAGCGAATTTGAAGTCGGGGAGGCCGTCGAGGGCATGGGGACCTTTGGCGTTGAGGAAACGGTTGTGGTTGAACTCTGTGTTGACAAATGTGATGTGGAAGCCTCTGTTGTGGAGTAACTTGGCGAGCTTGAGAGTGGCCTTAATGTGGCTTTGTGCAGGGAATGCGATGCAAACTGCGTGGGGCTTCGGCAACTCCGGTTGATCCTCGTTACAGCTCATTGCTTTTCTGTACGTTTCTGCTTCAAAATTCAATTTTGGGCTTGGGTTTCGATGGAAATTTGTTAGCTTATCTCTTCATTCTTGAGTTCTATGGATTGTATTGTAATGGGTAGGAATTGGACATAACATGACAAGACATTAATGCAATCAAGTTGTTTGTTCCCATATGTCATTCTCATATCTCAATTATTTGCAGTTGATATTTTAGTTTTGGAAAATGCTGCCCACTGATAATCTTATATCCATCCAAAGCAAATTTTGTTTTGGGTTCTTATTTGTTTACTTTTCAATTGTCAAATATATTGGTTACCAATTTGATATCGCCATTGGCCAAGGTTAGAATTTTGATTTTTTGGCATGCTTCGTGGCTAAATAGTCGCTTTTTGTTTTGTTTTTGTAGGCTGTGTTGGATTCAATTTTTGGATTTGGCTCTCTTCCAAGGTCGAAATTGTGTAACTTGTTGGTTGTTGTTAATGCAATCGATCATTTCATTAAAAAATAATTGAGATCACGTGGCTAGAGTGGTATAAGATCCAAAATAACATTCTCCCAACAACTCGAGTTATTATGACCAACTAGTTTATAACATGGTATTAGAGCTTGTTTGGTCAAGTAGCCGTGTGTTCGAATCTCCACGACCCCAATATTAACAGTTGATTAAAGCACAAGGTATGGTGATCGCCTTTGCAAACTTCAAGCTCATGGGTTGGCTTTCGTTTGAGGGGGCGAGTTAGAGAGTAATATAAGATCCAACATAACCTTCTCCCAACAACTCGAGTTATTGGGACCAAATAGTTTATAAAATATCCAGATCCGAATCTTAAAAACGATGAAATTGCTTATAAGAAAATCTCCCAGCAAACCACTTACAACGGATATATAAGAAAATGGAGATATTACATTTACATTTTGGCTAAATTACACGTTTGGTTACTCAAATTACATAAGTTTTGCATGTTTGCCACTCGAATTACATTTCTTTCGTATTCGCAACTAACTTTAAAAATCATTTCACCGTTAGTTACCCGTCGTTACTCTCTGTTAGATTCTGTTAACTCCGTCAGTTTTGTGATGACGTGACAAACGGCACCGCTGACTAAACCGTCAACTTAATGACATGTCAATTTAAAAAAATAAAAATTAATTACCCTACATCACTCCTCCTGAGCATGGCTTTCTCTCTCGAGAAATCGCTCATCACCATCTCCGACACGTGATTCCCCTTTGTCCAATCCGCCTTGGAGGCCGCCGCCCAAGTGACTCCCGACGACATTGATTGTATTTGCTATACCAAGGGCCCTCAGATCGGATGGACGTTGACTCGCATGAATCTACACCGCGAATTTATCCCGACTAGAACCCAAGTTTTAAACTCTAGCTGGGTGTAGTATAGAGCATGTATTTAAATTGTCAACCCGTGCCGGTCCATGTACCCCTACTTCAATCGCTTAAGTTGTTATCTAGCAAAACAGTTTTGGGTTTTCAAACTAAGAAAACTACAAACTAAACAAGCAAAGAAAAGTAAATAAAGGAAAACTCTAACTAAGGGAGCTTCACCTAGGAGTTGCTTCCCCCTAACTAGCTACCATGACTCGTTGGATTGAATGGAGTCGTGTGGCGTAGGTTGTTGTGAACCGCAGGTGTGAACAACTAGTGGTCGATTTGTCACGGAATCAATTCACTAGCGATCGATTTGTCACGGGATCAATCCACTCACCAAGTCTAGGGGAACCACTATGAGGAGCAACTAGTGATCCGTTTGTCACGGGATGGATTCACTAGAGATCCAATTGTCACGGGATCGATCCTCTCACTCAGTCTCTAGTGGTTGCCTAAGTCTCTCCCTCAAACCGGAGTTTGAGCGGCTTAATTACAACCAACCTAGATGCAAACTTGAGTCAAGGAGGATGCTCATCTCTAAGCACAATCACCATGAAAACACCTCTAAACAAGTAATTACAAAGTATTAGTAGGGATCTACAACACCCAAGAGAAAAGAGTGAGTCTATGTATATATATATATAGAGAGAGAGAGAGAGAGAGAGAGAGAGAGAGGGATTACAAATTTGAGCTCAATATCTTCTTCTTCTTCTTCTTCTATGCTTGAATCCTTTCAAGATCCATCCAAGCCTCCAATGATGCTCCAAGATCACTCTAGCACTCTCTCTCTCTCTCTCTCTCTCTCACTAGAACTCCCCTATGGTGTTTTTGGGCAAACCCTAGAGAGGGAATTGAATTTCTCTCCAAAAAATAGCTCTATATTTCTCTTTCCCCGCTGTTGTCTTCATATTTTCCCGAAAGTGACCAGTTCACGGATGCGTTGGCTAGTTCACGGCTGTGAACACCTAAACGCATCCATGAACTTAGTGTCATCCAAAACGCACTGCTTCACTCTCATGGGTTCACGGTCAATGGCCACAGTTCACGGTCTTAGAGACTATGAACTCCCTTGGCGTCAGTAACCTCTGGAACCTCACTGGACTGCTCGATGTTCACGGTTTGTGGTCCATGTTCACGGTCTTAGGAGACCGTGAACTGCCTTGTACGTCCGACCGTAAACTGCGGCTGTTTCTTGGACGCCTTCACTTCACTGTTACGGGCTTCGGACTTTTCTTCGGTTTTTTGCGCTTTTTGACCTCCAATTATCCCAAAACTCGTCCTCGACCCTCCCACACATGCTAGGACCTAAAATTTATCAAAACAAGCACAACCTAGCGTAAATATGTCGAGGAACAATGAAATACTAAGATAAACTAATAAGAAATGAAGGGTAAAATAGTACATTTGGGCTCGAATCACTCCCCCACACTTAGACGTTTGCTTGTCACCAAACAAACCATTCTCAACCTAGGAAATATTTCAACCTACAAAGATATCTAGGGGACATTTCAAAAGGCACAAGGTTGTGAATCTCAAATGACTATTTGGGCATCGACACTTGAACCGTCTCAAACAATTCCGGCATCCACCACTAATGACTTTCAATTGCATAAAAAATAGGCAAATGAAAAGTTCTCATTCTATCCACAATCAATGCAAGCCTCAACCGGGCCACTAATCAATAACAATCGACCATGCATAGAACTCAAGTCAACGGAACAGACAACAGGGCAACACAGGTCCTCACCGGGATAGATATGAATATGCAAGAACAAGAATGAATCGCTCACTCTCGACCAGTGGGGTCAGGACCTTTTTGGTGCAAAATATGTTCACAATCGTCACCACTCATCCCTACCATCTAACACCACGGCGGCAACCTCTTAACGCAAGAGTTCCCGGGATAGTTGTCGTCACTAGCTCGTCCGAAAGTCTTAGACGCGGGTTCAGATGAGTGGCAATTGTCTTGGACATGGGGAAAAGGCTTTTTGGGTGGTGGCAAACACAACATGAGGTTCTACATCTTCAACCTAAACCCGAAGGTTCTATGATTTCCACTAAGAACCTTCTCTACAAACAAATGCCACTAGCATTGGCCAAAACCTTTACTTCTCCCTTCCAAACTATCACCCATCACGAACTACATTAAAGCCCTCTTCCTTGGTCTTCTCTTGCTATCACCTTTCGATTTGGTAGTGAAGGAGTTCTAAAACAATGTGGGGGTCTCATTGCTTGAGTGCCAAGAAACTCCTCCTAGAGCATAAACTTTGATTTTTCGTGGCACTCTCTACTTTATTTACCCCGTTTTATTACCTCTTTTTCGTTTCTCTTTTCTTTTTCACTTTCTCTTTTCTTTGCTTTTTTTCTTTTTGAGGGGGATACTAGAAAGTAAACCCTTGTCATCTATACATTTAATGACCAATGCTCTCTTTTCAAGAACTCAATCCAACACTATAGTTCATTTTGCATTCGGGTTTGATTGTAGCAAATCGAGGCATAAGGTTTATCAATTAGAGGTAACAACATAGTATCATATCTCAAACTTAGTTTAATTCATGCTCTAGATATAGATATCTCACTATGAGTACTTGGAGTATAGTATACTCCAGGAGTACACCAGTTTGACCCTACCTGAGGTAAAATCAAGGCTACGACATACCCTGAGTAAAAAATGCTATCTAGACCTCTAATTGACTGGAGTTTGGCATCTAGTACTATTTGCAAACCCTTAAAGATTGAAATCTAGGTATTAATTCTATAAATTTCATATACTAAGATTAATTTAAGGGTTAATACATTATTTTGGCCTGAACTATGATCATATAATCAACTTTGGCTTATGGTTTCAAAAATTAACATCCTCGCCTCAATTATGTAACATATAGACTCGATTGGCCCAACACAGAGTTTGACCGTCAATTTGGATGGTCAACACCATTCACCATTAGTCAACACGCCATGTCATTGCTTCGTCAGCCTAAAATTCATTAAAAAATTCTAATTCTAATTATTTTTGTAATTTATAATTTATTAGCAAATTAACCAAAATATATTATAAAAACATGAATAAATTTAATTTTTTTAATTTTTTGGGTAATTTGAAAATGATAAATTTTATAAATTAATAAAAATTATCAATTTATTTATATTTTTAAAATTGTCCAATAAATAAAATATAAAATTTATATCATATTTTTTAAATTTATAAAATTTAATTCGATAATTTTTTAATTTATAAATTTATCATTTTCAAATATTCCAAAAAATAAAATATAAATATTATTATATATTTTTTAAATTTTATTCTTTGGTTAATTTGAAAATGATAAATAATAGAAATTAGGAAATAATTTGAATTTGAATTTTTTAATGTTTTTTAGGCTGACAAGGCAATGACATGGCGTGTTGACTAACGGTCAACGGTGTTGACCGTCTAAATTGACAGTCAAACCATGTGTCGAGCCAATTGAGTCTATATGCTGCATAGTTGAGGCCGGGATGTTAATTTCGGAAACCACGTGCCAAAGTTGATTATATGATCATAGATAGGGCCAAAATAAGGTATTAACCCTTAATTTAATTAGAAACAAAAATCGACCGTTATGATTCGTCGAAATATATGTAACAAATTACATGCACAAACTTAGGGGTTAGGCTCTATGATTTAGAAAATTAAGACCTATGTACACTCATCAAGAGTTAGGGTATAATATTATGCCCAAAACTCCGGTTAATTCGAGGTTTAGACATTATTTTCTTTCTCAGGGTATGTCGTTTTGCTTGAGAATTACTGAGCAAGCAGTGAGCAAGTCAATTTACCCAAGAATCTATGGTATCAAAAGGGCCAATTTAGCTTGGGATGTCTTGCGTGAGCATTTTCAGGGTTTTGAAATAGCGTTCTCCATCAGGCGTCATAGTTTATGGCGCCAGTTCGAAAACTTATTGACGAAAGAAAACGAAAACATTAATACTTCCATTTGCGTGTGGCAGAGACAGTCAACCAGATTAAAGCCACTAGTGATGTCATGGAAGAAAGGAAGTTCGTGGAGAGAATTCTCCGCCACCTAGGATCGAAGTTCAAACATATTGTTGCTTTCATAGAAGAAACCAAAGATTTGACAAATCACTTGTAACACACGAGCAAAGAATGAGCCGCTTCACCAAACTGCCATTGGAGTAAGCTTTCCAGTCAAAAGTCAACATGATGAAAAGTAAATATGACAAATTGGAGCAAGACCAGAGAGGGGAAAATCAAAAGAGAGAGGAAGAGGAAGATCAAATTGCGGAGGAAACAACAAACAAAATCATCAACAACAAAAATTGGGCAATACTGGCTCGAGTTGCATAATTTTCAAAAAGGCGGGTCATACGACAAAAGGCTGCAGATTCAAGTGCACTAACTGCAAAGTTCAAAACCAATCTCAGAGAGATTGCTGGTTATACAACAAGCAAGAAGAAGGTCAGTCAAGAACACAGAAAATGAAGAAAGCAATATGGTGGCCTTTTCATGCTTGAAGGGTGAGCAAAAGTTACATCTTCCCTGGATGGTGGATAGTGGTTACAATAACCACATGACTGGAGATCTAGAGTCCTTTACCGAAATTAATGACAATTATCGCACTCAAGTCAAGTTGGGAGACAAAAAGAAGCTAGAGTGTAAAGAAAAGACACAGTTCGTATATGCAAAGAAGAGGGTAACAAAACTCTCATGCGAGACGTTGTATATGTTCCAGAGCTAACTCACAATCTACTTAGCGTGGGACAACTGATGCTCAAAAATTACAAGTTATTGTTTGATAATGGCATGTGCGAGATTATTAACAAAGCTGACAATTTCACGGTGGCTCAAGTCCCTATGACTTCCAACATAATTTTTTCTCTTGCAATGTCACAAAATGGTGAAGTAGCATTCAAGAGTGAAAATTTGGATAGCTCTTTCCTATGGCATCTCAGATATGGTCATCTCAACTTCAAAGGTCTCAAACTGTTGAGACAAAAAATATGGTGGCAGGAATTTGCCATATCAACAAAGAAGACAAAATATGTGAATGATGCATATATGACAAAATACATCATTACCATTTCCAAAAACTTCCTAAAGAGCAAAACCGCCACTAGAGTTGGTACATGCAGATATATGCGGTTCAACACGAACACAATCACTTAGCGGTAAAAGATATTTTCTACTATTTATAGATGATTTCTTCAGAATTATGTGGGTGTTCTTTCTGGAGCAAAAGTCAGAAGCTTTTTCTCATTTCCTTCAATTTCAAGTAGCAGCTGAGGAAGAAAGCGGTCGTCATATCAAAACTTTTCGAACATATCGTGGGAGAGAATTTGTATATATTCCATTCATGGAGTATTGTCGCAAAAACGGAATGAAAAGGAACCTGGCAGTCTGTTACACACCACAAGAAAATGGTGTGGCAGAACGGAAAACCCGCACGATTGTGGAGATGGCAAGAAGTATGCTCAAATCTAAAAAGCTTCCTAGCAACTTGTGGACAAAAGCAGTCAACACGACAATTTACATCCTTGACAGATCACAAACCAAATCTGTTATGAACAAGACACCTATACAAGCGTGGGACCACAGTAGGCCACAGGAGGATAACCTCAAAGTCTTTGGGTACATAGCTTATGCAATATCTCTACCCAAACCGGGACAAGGTTGAACAGAAGGGAGAGAAGTTGATTTTCACCGGCTACAGTGATAAATCAAAAGGCTATCATCTTTACAATCCAGTAAAGAATAAAGTGTTGGTTTCCCGATATGTGTTCTTTGATGAGATGGTGGAGTGGAGTAGCGAAAATCCAATTTCTCAATCTACACCAAGTTTTGAAATTTTGGAGGACACAACAACTCCAGAAGACACCGGTAACCAACTAGATCCAGTTGCAAGTCTAGAAAGAAATTCTGCACCTAGCCCAGAGGGAGACAACTTCAGAGACGTTATGGCAGACTCGAATTCACCTCCGTTAAAAACAAGGTCTTTACAAGAAATTTATGAAACAAGTCATGTTGCATATTTTTCTTGCGAACCTCAAGTCTTTGAGGAAACAGTCAAAGAAGAAGTTTGGATCGAGGCAATGGATGCTAAAATTTCCATGATCGAGAAAAACAAGAGAAGACAAATGGATGCTGAAATTTCCATGGAAGCTTGTTGATCTATCACTGGACAAGCCGATCATAGGTTTCAAATGGATTTATAAGACCAAATTCAATGAAGATGATTATATCTAGAAGTACAAAGCTTGACTAGTGGCGAAGGGCTATTTACAACAACCAGGTATTGGTTTCACGAGACATATGCACCAATAGCGAGGATGGAGACCATCATAACAGTTCTCGCTCTAGCTACTCAACTAGAGTTCCCAATGTACCAACTAGATGTCAAATCATCATTTTGGAACGGCAAGCTGGAAGAAGAAATCTATGTTGAACAACCACGAGGCTATGAGAAAAAAAGAGAAGAAGACAAAGTCTATCATCTCTGAAACACTTTATACGGTCTGAAACCAGCATCGAGAGCCTGGAACAGCGGAATTGAATGATATTTTCAGCAGAACGGATTCCAAAGAAGTCCGAGTGAAGCACATCTCTACATCAAAAAGAGAGAAGGAAAGATTTTCTAGTTGATGACTTGATTTACATAGTCACAAGTCAGCAGATCACTAAAGATTTCAAGAGTACCATGATGAAAAAATTCGAGATGACGGACTTGGGACTCATGAAGTATTTTCTTGGGATTCAAGTGAAGCAGTCACGTGGAGAAATATTTATTTCATAAGAGAAGTACACTGAAGTTACGCTGAAAAGATTTCACATGGCAACGTCCAAGCCAACAGATATCATGACAAAGGCGGTCTCTCGTAAAAAGTTTGAAAAGTTTAAGGAGCAATTTCATATTGCAAATTAAGAGGCGTGTTAAATGGCAATTTGCAGTAAATTATCATCATCAAAATATGGCCCATAGCCATCATATCAAGGACACTTGCATTATAGGTCAATAGCATAAAAGGACACTTACATTTGTAGTAACTAACAAATCGGTCACCTAAGTTTCAATTTTAACAAATTGGTCACTTACGTTTTCACTAACTAATGAACTAGCAATTCCGTCAATCTCTGTCAACTTTCCATCCAAAATTGCCATTTCAAGTTACCACATCATCACAATATATGCTAAAAGTAATTAACATGTTTAACATCATCCAAAATCGAACCCAACCACCTAAAACCAACCAACCTAACAAAGCTAGATCTGATTTCTCATCCATATCGAAAGCCGAACCCAACCCCTCTATCGCTGTCCCAATAAGCTCCGCTCTACGCCGACGGGGAGCGATTGCTAGCCGCCCAACCCAAAATCGGTTTCGTCGTCGTTTCCCTCTACCGCCCAGTCTAGATCGCCGCCCGCCATGGAGAATTTTCTCCAGGTCACTGCAATCACCGCCGAGAAGCGCGGCTGTGAGGCGAGCAGTCCCAACACGGATTCAGTGAGGCCCGATGCATCAAAATTCAGACTCGTAGCCCTCTCTATTACCGCCATCGTCTGGATCTCGCTCGTAAGATCCGTCGCCTCCATGCCTCCCGCATCTTTGCCGCCTCCACCGATCACTGGTAGTCGCTCCTATCGAAAGCGTTATGTGTCACGCCGCTGTCTCCCCGACGCCATCGCCTCACCATCGATTATCGACTCACTATCTAGTCGCAGCGTGAATAGGAGAGGAGAAGGGGCTAAGTGTCGATTGTGCTCCCCTCTGCATTTGTTGGGTTCCTAGGCTTTGCCTTTCTTCATTTTACGAAGCAGAAAGGGAGAGAGAGAGCGAGTGTGGACTGGGGGCCTTTATTATAGCCTTATAGGTTGGTTAGTTTTTATTAGTTTGGAAATTTAGATTGGTTGGGTTCAGTTTTGGTTGGTTTTAAACATGTTAATTATTTTTGTATATAATGTGATGATGTGGCAAGGTGACATGGCAATTTTAGATGGAAAGTTGACAGAAGTTGATGGAATTATTAGTTCGTTAGTTAGCGAAAATATAGGTAACTGATTTGTTAAAATTGAAACGTAGATGACCGATTTGTTAGTTACTACAAACATATGTGACCTTTTATGCTATTGAACCCTTGCATTATTCCATTGGTTGGAATAGTTATGAGAAAATAATGCACTCCATCCATCTGACAAAATGAGAAGAAAGGCCTAACCACCAATAAGTGAGAGGAATTTAATGGGGTAAATTGCAAGGTTGGTCACTAGAAGTGTTAAAATATTCACTTTAGTCACTAAAAGAATTTTATTCCATTCGTGGTCACTTGAAGTGCTTAACGTTTCACGATTGGTCACTCTCCGTTAGTCTCCATCCATCTCCGTTAACACCGTTAGTATTTTGCTGACGTGGCTAACAACAGTGCTGATTCACCCAATTTAAGCCTGCCACGTCATATAATTTGACCAGCCACGTAAGAAAAACCGCCACATAAGAAAACTCTACATAATTCAACCAAACCACATAACCTGACCCCTGCCTCTCCTCTTCTTTTTCTTCCACATTTAAATCTCCATCTCATTTTCTTCTTCTCCTTTCATTGCTGCCTCGTCAATCATCATCATGGAAATTTCTATTGGATGAGGAATTAGATTCGGTCTCGCCTAGATTCAAGAAATTTCTCTCAACCCACTTCTCCTTATGACAATCCGAACAACCAAACCCATCTTGAATTGAGCGGAAAAGACAATTTTTTGCACTTTTGGCCAAAAAACCAGAGTGGACCACGATTGGGAGCTGTTGAGGTTTTGCTCACGCTGGTGGGGGGAAGAATCAGGAACATAGCATACCACGATTGGGGATCTGGTATGAGAATAAGGATCCAAAGAGGCGATCTTCTAACGATTCACCAACGGCGGTGGAAGATTTTGCGGTAGATATTCTTCTTGGCCAGCCGTCGTCGCTTGCTTCTCATCTTCGCCTCTTTTAAAGCTTCTGAGAAACCCAGATACTGAAATCGTTTGATCTGTGTTTATGGTGATTCGTCGTGCTCATCGAGATGGCATAGCATCTCCCCACGCTCATGTTCACCCCGTAAAATCTAGACTCATCGACGATGTCTTTGTACCAGATGCAGAGGTGGAAGGACAGTGGGTTCTGCAAATTTTGCTGTTGTTGCGATTCGCTGACTCTATGACAGATTCAAGCAATGCCTGGCCATGATTGATGAAGCGGCGAGCTGATGGTGGGAGAAAAAAGAGATGCGAGTGGATTTAGTGTTTTAAGTGGGGTGGAATAGAGGAAGAAGAAGAGGCACGATGAAGAAGAACTAGGGTGGTCTCTGACGTATTTTGCAGAAATGCAGAAATGTGATGCATGATGAGATTCTTCTTTATTCCATTATATATACTATTATATATACTAGGTGTTACCCGCGCTTTGCTACGGTGGGTCATGGGCTTTATTACTAATTATTAATGTTTTATTTTATCATCATATCAATAACAAAATTGAAATATAAATATCTATAAATAAATATATTGTGGTAATAGATTGGTCAAGATGATAAGTCTTCATTTCCATATATATCAATGTTCTTAAATCGAGAACCTCGCCAAGAAAATATAATAGATAACAGGTTGAATGCACTTTTTTGTCATAGAAAATGTATGAGTAAGCAATGCGGGTGTACAAAAAAAAATTATGCTTGGATCCAACACATGTTCAAATCGATGTAGCTGCACATAAAACACCTAGTGGTATATGGAATTTTTCTTCCAAAGAGAGAGAAGAGAACCGCACAGAGAGAAAAATATGCGAATATGAACCTTTTTTGTTGAGATTCATTGTGATTCTTAAATTAAGGAGATCTATATTACATCAAATTGCAGCCAACATGCATATAGGACAATTTAATATGCTAGGACGAAGCCTCTATAATGCTTCCTAAATGATCACTATATGACAGGAATCAATCTTCGTTCTCAAATGAAGAGGCACATAAAAATCTACTACAAAGATGGATTTTATATGGTGGAGATGAATCACCATTCTCAAATCGATAAACACGCAACAAAAACACATGAAACAACAACCAAAAGAAGTGTTTTCCCAAGAGAATCGGATGATGCAAGTGCACAACATTTTAAAATGGATGCATATGGTCACTATATGATGGGAGTCAATAATCATTCTCAAATGAAAAAAACATAAAAAATCATCCCAAAAATGAATATTATATGGTCATAATAAATTATCATTCTCAAATTCAGAAACACATCGCAAAACACATATGAAATAGCCATATATGATTAATATGAATCAACATTCTCAAAGAGAGAAACAAATTGAAAAAAAATTAAAATAGCAAAAGATTTCTTTTTCAAGAAAATCGGATAGTCCGAATGTTACAAGTGCACACAAAATTTAGTTAACACAGTTTATTATTGCTTTAAGGCAGGCAACGTGATATGAGCCAACTAAAATGGGAAAAAACTTATATATGTACAGCCCAAATAAAAAGCATAGACACCCAAATAAAGTGCACATTTTATTAAAAATATTATTTTATTTATTAATTTAAAGCCTTGGTGAACGGTAGAACGGATTTAACTTTATATATATAGATGTTTCATGTTTGTGTGTAATGAGAGAGTATGTACAGTAGATAAAAAACCCTACAAAGTAAAGGAAAAAGAAGCCTATACGTGTGTATGCAAAGCAACAGCTAAAATAATAAGACTGTGTTTGTTTTATAACTGTTTCGTTGGCGAAGGTCACGTGTTCAATGCGCACTGTATTCAAGTAAGTACAAACACAAAATCAGCAAAATCATCAAATATCCGCCGCCGAATGTTAGTGCCGTTGATTTGATCGATTACACAGAAATCAAGACGACCGTCAAATATCCACCGCCGGTGTCGGCGATGTTGATTTGATCGATGCACCTTTGACCTCTAACCAGAACAACCGTTACTCGACACCACCTCTCCAAACTACGTTCGAACGAGGGTGTTCAACGAGAAACGAGAAACCAAACCGAGAGTGTTCTAAGTTACGTTACCTCTACTCCTATGGAGGTTCCTCTGGAGAGCTCCGCGACTACGACTACAAGCTACGACTACGACTCTGCAAAGGAAGTCTTTGACAGGGCGGTTCTACGAAAACTAGAGAGAAAACGATAGATTCTGCGACGGTGCAGTTTGTGATTTGATTTTGCCGTCTCTCGCTTCTCTCTCTTCCCAATCTTTATATTTCGCGCTTCTCCTCGTCGTAGTAACTGCCTTCGCGCCTTTGTCTCCCACGTCTTCACTCCTGTCAACCGTGCAGGTAACTTCCTCCTTGTTGCGTGATAATCACGTGCCCTCGAAACCGCTCTTGCTTTGCAGAAACTCGGCGAAACGACCTACAACCTTGTCCATGTAACGATGCCGTTTCACCAACACCACGACATTGCCTTTCACCAACCGATGTTGTTTTATAATCCAACTCAACTGCCCCGACCCGGTTTAACCAGCGACATTGTTAGTCCATCAAACAACGTCGTTCTCTACTCTTGCGCCATCGTTGGGCTTGGCGGGCTGCCTTTGGCCGAACTCTTACCACTACCACGATGTCGTTTTACTTTTCCGCGGCATCGCTTTTCATTAAACGACACCGTCCAAATTAATCATAAAATACTAATTAATTAAACCAGCCCTCATTGTTAACTCGCCGTCAAACTCTCACCCCTCGGCGTCGTTCTCAGTTCAACAACATCGTTTCCTTGTCCCGCGATGTCGTTGAACTTTTGAGCTTCGCGACACTGTTTTAATTTTAACACTGTCGTTTTAACTGTTGCGACATCGTTTGGCCTAAACGCGGTATCGTTTTTTTTTCCTCTTGCAGCATCGTTTTCAACTAAACGACACCGTCCTAAACAGCCACTAAAATATTAATTAATTAATCCGTATATCACTAGCTATGGCCAACGACATCACTAGCGCCACAACAACTCCGTTTGTTTTTCCCTTTTGCGACATTGTTTGTTATTTTAAACACTGTTGTTTGCTAGTACATCGGCACCGTTGGACCTACTCGCGGTACTGTTTTGAATTACACGGCGCCGCTGATACAATCGTTGTACCGTTTTAATTCTCCGCGATACCGCTTATCTCCATGCGGTACCGATTTTCCCCTTCCAACAAGGAATAAAAATAATAATTAATCATAAACAGAAAAATTCCTTCCCCGACACCTACACTAAAACGCGCGGCCCCTTTTGTTTCTCGATAAGCGGTGTCGTTTCCAGTACCGTGGTACCGCTAAGCTACCTTGCAGTACCGTTTTTAGTTCTCCGCGACGCCGCTCGACTCCCAATGACACCGTTTTTACCCGTGGTCTCGAATTAAATGCCGAGACTAATTAATGCGGCATTTAATTCTGGCCGAATTAATTTTAGGTGTGTCAACAATAACTTTACTAGATCTTATGCGCCACTCTCTGCTATGGCAATTGAGTAAGTGCGTGATTATTACTAATCCAACAATCTAGTTATAAGACCCACAATTACGGAGGAATATCTTTATCATAATATTTATTGGTATCACTTTGGACAATTAGCAATAATTTTACTCTGACTTTTGGAAATCTCTTTAATGTAGTGTGGCAAGGTAATGATAGTTAAACAAATTTGAGACATAAAGAGATTATTTTTCCAAGCAAATCATTTATAACCAGGCGACCCTTTGAAGGACGGTACAAAATCAAAGAATGTCGATAAGTTGAGAGAGCTCATAGACCTCACTGTAGACGATCCTTAATTGAAAATGTGAGCTCAAGATAGCAGGACCCGAAAAGTGGAGAGGGAAATAAACTCATACTCACCAATAATGATTGTATTTTGGGAGAAGTAGTAGTATTTAGCCTGACTCGTGACATTGTTGCAATCCAAATTCAACAATGTGAGGAGTGTCATTGGTTTTTTGAGATCAGTGTGGGTTTTTCCAGCCATTTCAAAACTGAAAGTGAAGGAGAGGAGAATTGGATGAGAAGAAAGAGGAGCCATAATGAGTGACCAATTAGAGGAAATAAACGATCAGGTTGTGGAGAGTGTAATGATGGTAGGAGTAAGGGAGATTGGGCCACGTCTATCAGGGGGTGGGGTGGGGGGAAAGAGAGGACAATGGAAGGAAATGATGATTTTCTACTTGCTAGTCAAGTTAGACATACAGTAAACCATCAAATCAAAAGAAAAACCTCTATCGTCCCTTTCATCTGTCCCGGATTTCAAACCCTATTAACTTGGTGATTGATATGGTTGGGTTAGAAACTTGTGTTCTTTCTTTACGTATGCTCTGCCTCATTAGTCTAGTGGTTTGCTTTCACTACAGGCTCCAACTTGCCATTTAGCAGCCTATTAGTGGTCAGTTAACCTTCATGTTTCACTTATTTTAAATATTCTTATTATTGCTTTAACATTAATCAAATTAGGAATTACAAAATGAAAAAGGATGGAAAAGCTGGGAACGCGGGTAGCTGTGTATTGTAGCTTATCAAGTAATCAATTTTTCCCTTTCAGTTGACTCACTAGTTGCAGTGATGGCTTTACCTGATACTTCTTTTTCCTTTCTCCCAAAGTGTAGGTACTCAAATTATCTCTTACATGCAAACATTGAAATAGTTTGACACTTAAAATTTAATTCCTCCTTTGTACAAAATACGAAAAACATATCTCACAAGTTCATAAATAATTTTTGAAAAAATTAATAGAATAGCTTAATAAAAGAAACAAAGTCAATAATCCATTGCGATTGAAAATTACATCTTGTCACAAATTTTGATAATCAGATATTCAGAATGAGAATTTGCTATTGCATCCTCCAAAAAATAAATATTGACATCAAATTAAAATAGTAATAAATAAAATTATAGACATACATAAAAATTATTCTTGTTTTTTATAACTGTAACAATTGAGTGAATGATATTCGTTTTCCTGCCGTTCCATTCAAGTTGATTTTCCAAATAGGCTGCCAAATGGCAGGTTGGAGCCTGTACCTCCAACTGAGGTTGGACACAAGAATTTTCTTATTCTAGTGATGCATTGTGCCGACGTCAGCCTTCGAGGGTTAGCAGCAACCTACTGTACTTGTTTTAGGGAAAATCCACAATATGTAGGTCTAAATGGTTCCACAACAACTGTTATGGAAATGCTTACTGCATATGGTTCTCCTCTATGATGTATTTAGACGGCTACATATCGCGACTCCTCACTATCCTGCCTCCAGTACAACATCGGGATGAAAAAAGACAGTAAAAATTAAGGGATTAGGCAAATTTATGGCAAAAATCGATTGTCAACTTTGCTAATTAGGTGACTATATGGGTTTAGAGCTATTACCTCCGTGTGGGTGGTTAGGCAGGACGTCATAATGGATTAGGGCAACATCAAAGGGAGCCAAATAGAAAATGATGGAGATTGGAGGAGGAAGGCGGATGATCAGCTTACATGTGAAGATCTAGGGTTTCAGTCATTTTGTTTATATACTCGACTTTGTTGGCCTTTGCTCTTGATGCTAGTAAACAATTACACTCTCTGCCACTCCTTTTACCTTGTGAATGAGAAGAAGTGACGAACACAAAAAATGGAACAAACATGGGAAGTGCAAATATAAGCATTATGATTGATCGTTTAATATATTATTTCTTATTTATTTTTGGTAGAATTCAGTTCTTTGTTTGTAAAGTAATTTCGTTAAATCATAAAACACAATGCATGATAAAGTTACAATTATAAATTATGTTGTTTATTGAGCAATATCTTCGCGACATGACAACCTCCATTGTTGTGATTTTGTATGTCATCTTTGAAAATTGAAATATCATTAGGTAAAGATGATTATGGAGAATCAAGATTGGTCGACTCCTACAATGTATCTCTGTACTTTATCTTTCACTTCATTGTCTCTTGTGTCATTGTATGGACGATTGATTTCGAGGTCGGTTGGAAATGTAATCTCACATTCCATTGTTTTTTTTTTTGTCTAGTTAGGGGTCGTTTGGAGGTAGTGATTCTTTAAATTGATTAATTCTATCACTGTGTGCATTATAAATTGATATTTTGTTTGACTGGGTGTATTTGAAAAATCACTTGTTTGGAGGTAAAAATTGTGCTTTTCACAATCTCAAAACAACCCTTTAGTTAGAGACCAAATAACATTGTGCACAATACAATAATTTAAAGGGTCAAAGTGTAAAGCAATGCATGCATTATACAATTTCAAGGAAAAAATCCCAGAATATACCAATTATTAAAAAAAATTACCAAAATACAGTACTTATAAAACTAATTCCCAAAATACAGCAGTTTCAACATCACTGTCTTTGTCTAAGACAGTGATGTTGATCACCGTTTTGGTCTAAAACGATGATACATCACCGCTTTAGACTAAAGCAGTGATGTTATCACCGCTTTAAACCAAAGCAGTGATGCCATCATCGCTGTCAAGGACGACAGTGATGGCATCACCGTTGATGTGGCAGGCAGTGAAGCCTTCACCGTTGGATCCAACAGCGGTGAAGGGGCGCGGATCGCTGACGTGGACGCGCGCGGGCACTTCACCGCTGAAGACCAAAGCGGTGATAGCCCCGCTTTCCACGTCAGCGATCCGCCCCCCACCCCGCGCCTTCACCGCTGCCGTCGGATGCAGTTATGCGCGGATTGTGGTTTTTCTCCACAATCCGACGCATCAGGAGAGGCCACGTCAGCGATCCCTGCACATCACCGCGTCCAACAAAGGCGGTGATGGCGCTGTGTTTGTTTGGGGCGGTGATAACTGGCCAGGTTTTTTCCCAGCCCCAAACCCTATAAATACCCATCCCCCCTCTCATTCCAAACCACACCACCACTTCATACTTCTTTCTCCCTCCATTTTTCACTCTAGTTTCGTTCTAAGTATGCTCTGTGGTTGCGGCTAAGTCCGATCTTCCGCATCAGAAAGAATTACTAGAGTTTTTGTTTTGTTGTTTTGTCGATACTCTCGCTAGCTTTTCGGCAAAAAATGGACGAAGAGGCTTTGAGAGTACGTAAATTTATTTAATTCTTTTGTGCATTTTTTTTTACATGGGTGCTAAAATTTAAATTGATTTGATTTCATATTTTTTTATAGATGGGTGCTGAGATATACGACCCTAGATTGTATATCGATCCTGGCCCAAGGGATCGAAGGTATTTAACCGGGCAAGATCAACATCGCTCTCGTTCAATTTGGAACAATAATCCGGTAGATACACTACTATTATTTCAATAGTTTTAAAGTTTTTATTTTGCTTTCTAAGTTTTTATTTTGCTTTCTATTGACTGACAATATTGTGTTTTTTGTTTTGTAGGAATCACTTATTCCCATCAGTCATCGAGGTACATGTCGATTGCCCCGTTGGCATCCTCGACTGCATCCCTATCTAGAGAGGGCGGGATTGCACAATTTGAGGCACTTTATGAGGCTAGATATTGACAACGATCTGCTGACGGCAATGGCAGAGCGATGGCGCCCTGAGCTGCATACCTTCCACTTTCCCGAGGGTGAAATGACGATCACCCTCAAAGATGTTGCCATCCTCACCGGGCTCCCGATCACCGGAGATGCCATCATCGACAGCTCGAGAAAACCAGAAGATGGTTGGGGGCCATTGATTCAGGAACGTCTGGGGTTCAACATGCCGACCACCACGCCCGTCGAAGGGGTTGGGCATCCACCACTGAATGCGGGGCAAGTATCGATCCCGTGGCTTGTTGACCACATCCAATTGGAGGTTAATATAGGCCTGGATACTCCTGAAGATCAGGTGGAGCGGTATGCACGTGTATACCTAATTGCCTTGGTTGGTGGGTTTCTGTTCCCCGACAAGTCAAATAAGTGGATACAAGGCATGTGGTTCCCTATGCTCCTCGGTGACTGGGACGAGATCGGGAGAAAAAGTTGGGGGTCGGCCGTCTTGGCTGGAATCTACCGAGAGTTGTGTACTTGCTCGAGGTTGGGAGCGAAACAAGCTGGTGGTGCGATGTTCATACTTCAACTCTGGGCATGGGAGCATCTTCCGTTTCTCGCACCTCAAGACCCTCGGGAATTCTGGTTGCCAGATGATGAGCTACGATTTGTAGCAAATCCCCCATATGGTTTCAAGTAAGTTCAATTTAAGTTGAATTTATTTTAGATATGCAATGGTAGCTAGTTAGGTGAATTTAGATTTTAGTGAACTTAGTGAACTTAGTATGCAATTTTAAGTATGCAATTATAGTATTTTAGTGAACTTAGCTAGGGGTGTACATGGGTCGGGTGGTTCGGGTTTAGTCATTTTAATCACCCGATCCATGCACTACGGTTTGGCAAATATCAAACCCAAACCCACCCAAAAATATTTAAACCCTACGGTTTGTTTCTAATTGGGTTGGGTCGGGTTGGCGATATTTTTAAGTAAAAACCCAACCCAACATAAAATATATAATTATTCTACATCATAAAAATATTTTATAACTAATTAAAATTTCAAACGAATGAACCAAAGTGAAAGGTATGAAAATTCACAAATGTTGTTTAAATTTTAATAAAATGTAATTTACTTCAACATATGTCTTGTTTTTTCACGATATTTGTTGAAATAGGCTAAAAATGTTATAAACAAACACATCCATCATATGTTATTCTATTAAAATTGTACACAAGAAATAGGATTACGTGAATCATAACTATATTCAATTTATGTCTAAACTTTAAGTCGAAGAATGCATTAGATTAGGGAGACCATGAGAGAAAAACATGGTGAAATATCTTAATTTTCTCATAAGTATATGACTATATAGTACATAAATATTTTTTAGATTCGAACTCATACTAATAGTTGGAACACGGGTTGGGTCGGGTTCTACGGGTTGTGTAATCCAAAATCCAAACCCAACCCAAAAGAGGCGGGTTGTACAAAAGAAAACCCCCACCCAACCCAAAACCTTCATTTTAGCGATAAATACGGGTGGGTTGGGTCGGGTTGGACGGGTGGGTCGGTTTCCGGGAGTGTTTGTTCACCCCTAAACTTAGCTATCTTCCAACTAAGCGAATTTAGAGACATTTTAGGTCTGCAATTCTAGTATTTTAGTGAATTTAGATATCTTCCAAGTAAGTGAATTTGGATTTATTCTAACCAAATCGTATTTAGCTAATTTAAAAATTGCTTATATATGTACTTTTGCTTAATTAGGTGGATCGGAGCAAATACTAACGACCACCAGGCCGAGCACTCTTTACTGTTTTATCGTGCTGAATTTGATAAGCCTTGGTGGAACCAGGTAAAAATATTGAATGTCATGATTTTAAATTTATTAGGTGGAGTGGATATAATTTTTACTAATTACGTGAATTGTAATGATTGTAGGCGGTATGGGATCCATATCCAAATGAAGTGGTTGAGTTGCATCGTCTTAGACATCCCGAGGATCAAGAGACATGGTTGTGCAAGGTGCCCTTAATCTGCTGGCACATGGTGGAGTGGCACCTGCCCGATCGATCTTTGAGGCAATATCGATTGGAGCAACCAATTCCAGCATCCCCACCTCAAGGGTTCAGGGAGCTCCACGCCATTGACCTACGCTACAACAAAAAGGATTGGACCCGCAAACATGAATTCTACATCAACATATGGGAGAATAGAAATCAGTGGGTGGTCCAAGGGGCGCCGGAGACAAGGCCAATGGGGTACCACGATGGCTACATGCGGTGGTATCGGCACTTCACGCTAAGATGGGTGTCAAAGCAAGGTGCTGTTTGGGGCGCAGTGGTAAGTGAATTCCATTTTGGCCTATTTTAGTTAATTTTTGTAGTATAATTACATGCCTATATTTGCTAGAATGTTAATTAACATTATTAGATTTAATGTTAGTTAATTTTTGTAGTATAATTACATGCCTATATTTGCTAGAATGTTAATTAACATTATTAGAGTTAATTTTAGTTAATTTTTGTAGTATGATTACATGCCTATATTAGATGATAGAAATCATTATTAGATTTACTATTAGTTAATTTTGTAAAACAATTTATTAGGTTGACGGTTTGGAGCATGCGAAGCACACCGTCGAGAGTGCACCCACCATGGATGAGCGGAAGACATCTTTTTTGCGCAGGCTTTTCAACAACTTGCTCTGTTGTACCAGAGAGCAAAGGAGGGATGTCATATTATACCCTCCAGTGCCTGCTCCGGCCCGACCTTCATTCCGTGCTGATGAGAGGATTGTGCCCCCAGAAGAGCCCCCACGGAGGAGCAGAAGAAGGGTGAGAGAACACATTGATGAGCTTCGTCCGTCTCAGCAAACTCAACTTCCTCAACCATGGCCACATTGTGAGTGGGCTACTAGTACTGAGGGAACCGGAGGGTCGTCAAGCTATGCCCCGACGATGGAGCATGACATGTTCACCCAAGCCACCCCTCAGTTCCACCATCAGCAACAAACTACTCAGTATCAGACCCCGCAACAGCAACATACATCATCGACTTTCTACCACACTTCTGGTCCAACTCAGCAACCTCCACCCCCACCACCTGTCTACACTCCGGTGGGTGGTCGGGTTAAGAGGAATCCGCGCGCAGTTGTCCAGCGGGCTCGTGAAGAAGGAGGAGGAGGTAGAGAGGGCGGAAGAAGGGGCCGAGGAGGTCGTGGAGGAAGAGGAAGAGGAAGAGAAGGGGAAGTGGAGGGAAATGAAGACAACCAGTGAACTATCTATGTCGTTCTAATTTAGTTCCATCTTTTTTTGTTTTCCATGAACTATCCATGTCGTCTAAATTTGGTTTGGGGCTTGTGTTGTTTTCCATGAACTATCTATGTTTCTAAATTTGGTTTCGGATTGTGTTGTTTTCCATTAACTATCTGTCGGCTAAATTTTGTTGGTTTTTACCCCCATGTTGTACCAAAATGAACAACAAACGCCCTTTATTACAATCACTCAACAAGATTAAAACAAGAAGTCCAAATTAAACATCACAACAACGAAAACTACTCAACAAGATTAAAACAAGGAAGTGAACAACAACAACATCAAGGTAGGTTCGGAATTGGCGCCGAATCTTGCTCTAGAGGTGGACCTGGGCAACGCCTCTTGTCATGACCCGGTTGTCTGCACTTTGAGCAACGCTTTGGACCCCGTCGGGCACGTTGTGATTGGTCCATTTCATTGTGAATCCTTTCGGTCCTAGGACGACCTTTGGTGCGCTTTAAGTGTAACGGTGGGATAATCAACTTCCCATTGTCTACAGGCCAATAAGCTTCATCCGGCAGGGGGCTAAAACTTGACGAGTAGGAGTTCCTGATCGCCTGTTCCGTGTAGTAAGGACTAACCAAACTGTAAGCGCTGAGGGTTATCGACTTAGCTACTGCCATTGCATGTGAACAAGGTACTCTTCTGTTTTGATACTTTTGGCATGTACACTCTCCGGTGCGAGTTTCTACGTGTAGAGTTACGGATTGACGATTATGCCCACGTCTTCCTCCACCCCAGATACCTGTTTGCACAGCAAAAATACCCAGGGTTGGACTCCTCCATTGCGGACATTAGTCTGGGGAGTAAAGCATACGAGTCATCCCAATCACCGTAGACATCAGCCATGGCCTTCTGCTTCCCATGCCACGCCTTCTTATACCTTATGGTGTAGGAGTGTCGATCCTTCACCTCCGCCATGATAGCTTTTATCTTGATATCTGGTTGTGCCTCGATAAGGTGCTTAATGGTTCTTGCCACTTTTTTTGCTTTCAGTTGCCGGTGATCCTGTGAAAGTATGGTTGAGGAGCAACTGTGGTTGTTCTCTGCTGTCCGCATGACCCAGACCCCCTTTCTCTTCATATATGCAGCACGAAGTTGCCACATACAACCCTCTCCAGCATTCTTACAAATGACATGCAGTTGTCCCTTGTCAGAATATTTTACCTTCCATTCGAAATTACGCCGCATGGCTTCTTCGCTAAAAGCGTCTTGCACATCGGCTTTTGAAGTGAACGCCATACCCACTTCCAAATTAGCAGTCGGATTATACACAGGCATGGGCCGATAGTCAGGGGCATCGTTCTGACCATATAAAAATTGATCAGGAACCTCTGTGTAGTAAGGCGTTGGTGCCTGGCGGAACGCCACCTCACTGTCATCGATATCGTCGTTATCGTCCGCATCTTCCTCCTCACTGACTGATCTCAAATCTTCCTCACTTTCATCGTCACTGGAGGCGAATGGATAGCTCGGCGAAGGAGGGTCATCGTTAGCAGCATAACCAGCATCGCCTTCTTGGTCATGCGAAGTACGCCCAGTTCGAAGGGTGTTTTCAATGTCACCCCACTCTGGACCCCAAGCAGGCCATTGATCACCGTCGGGCTGAACGATATCGACGGCAGTCTCACCACCATGTGGCAGGTATTCTTCCCACCCAACAGCTCCTTCAGAACTACCTCCTCCGTAGTTGCTTGAAGTACCTCCCCAACCATACCCTCCGGCAGAAGAACCTGCTCCGTAGTTACTTGAACTACCACCCCAGCCATACCCTCCTGCAAAACCATCATCATAAGAATACTGGTGAGAATGAGTTTCACCGACCGGCTCGGTCTCGACATACACCTCTGCAAGCCGCACCCCGTTCTCAGATATGAACTGTGTCATCATGTTCGCGTCGTCATCGTCATTTATGTCAACTCTTTCGTACATGACTCCGTCAGCACTCATGTTGGGATACCGGTAAGTAATTTGACGAACTCTCATTTGCCCGCCCGTACAAGTCCTTTCTGCACACCTGTCATGGAGTTCTTGCCACGAGAATCTCGACTCAATTGTAAGCGAACTGGATTCGCCATCTTCATAGTCGATCCCAATGTTCGAGTTTGTCACCCGACCATTCCAATAAATAATAAGCCGAAACTTCTTAAATTTACCCATGTCTGCAATTTATAATAATTAAGTATAGTATATAATTAGTACATTATGGATACAAAAACAATATCATCCAAAGCGATAATAAAATGCAACTAATTTATCTATTATGAGAAAACTAAACAAATTCATCTAAATTCATAACTAGCTAACTAACATCTATCATATCATAATTAAACTAAATAATATCATAACATATTTTCCAATAACCGCAATTCACTAAATACAAACAGTATAATTACTAACACATCAACATGTAAAAAATACATACTTATAACATACTCAATCCCGATCTATCATGATAACTAAACAAATTAATCTAAATTCAGTACTAACTAACTAACATATATCATTAATCTAAATATATAATTCTAACATACCTAATTCTAGCACATAATCAAAATGTAAACAATACATAATTCTAACATACCGAATCCCGACGAGTTTCTTGAGCAGTAAACTACGGAGGAACCAGCTGCGAAAACGATAATTTTGGTACTAATTTTCTGTTTGGCAGCAGGAGTGTTTGGCAGCAGGAGGGAAGAGGGGGCGTGGCTTTTTATAGGAAAAATTGGAGGCAATCACCGCTTTGGACAAAGGCGGTGAACCATCATCGCCTTAGTCAACAGCGGTGATGGCTAGGTAGCTGTTACCTACCTGTCCACCTACCAGGGCTGTGTAAAACGTGGGGGCAATCACTGCTGTGGACAACAGCGGTGATGGCTTCACTGTTGATGTCCAAAGCGGGGATACGTTCCCCGCTTTTGTCAAAAGCGGGGATACAATCCCCGCCTTGGACAAAAGCGGGGAACGTATCACCGCTTTTGACCACAGCGATGATGCATTCCCCGCTTTTGTCCAAGGCGGTGATGCGTACCCCGCTGCTTCACTGCTTTGGACAAAAGCGGTGATCAACATCACTGTCTTAGACAAAGACAGTGATGTTGAAACTGCTGTATTTTGGGAATTAGTTTTATAAGTACTGTATTTAGGGAATTTTTTTTAATAACTAGCGTATTCTGGGATTTTTTCCCAATTTCAAAGATGTTGAGATTGTTGGGTTTTGATTTGTGTCACTTTTTCGATCCCTTTATATCCCTAGTAGTTTTTTTCTTATACAAAGTGTTGAGGGTAAATGTGACATTTCCCCTAGGTAACTTTATGCAAATGAATACATAAACTAGAATCTCAATAACCAAACAATGTATTGTTAAAATGGATCCATTGTAACAAACAACGCTTTCGGATTGTTTGGGTTTGTTAATTTGGGTGATTTGTTTGGAGCCATAGAAAATTATCCATGGGCCAATATTAAAAGAAGAAAAAAAGTGTGAATTAACTAGTACCTTCACCCCACTGTTGTTGTAATCCAACGAGTATAAAAATACTAATTACCAAATTGTTGTTTAAATAGATAAGTATTAGTAAGGTAACTTAACCGTCACACAGTGTTAGCCCCAAGTTAATTTCGCATGATAACCGCGGGTTCTGACACAATATCTCATTATTGAGATCATTCTTTGTATCTCTGCATTGCTAGCCGACCTAGCTAGTTCTATTGTGGTTCACTTTTGTTACAAATTGGTCTAGTTTACTAGTCTAGTGGTTCGCATTTGAGAATTTATGACATGCTGAATTAGGTTTATGTCATGCTGCGTTTATGTTGTGGAACAAATTATTTGCATCGAAGTATGAGGGCATGCTGCTGATAATTGAATATAATAGTGTAAAGGAACAGTTAATTCCCATCTTTACTCAGTAAGTAACTTAACCGACACAAAGTATTAGCCACTAGTAATTGCGCATTGTAACCCCTGTTTCTCACACAATATCTCCTCATTGAGATCATTCCCCCGCCCCACGATCTTCTGTGTTAACTGCAGAATTTTTAATTTCTTCTGTTAGTACCTTTTTTCTTCTGCTAGGTGCTTCCTTTTGTTTTTACTGCTGTTATTATTTTACCTCCATTTCTCACTTTGTTATCTTGTGTCCAATCTACACTACAAAATTAGGGAGTATAGAGGACAATAATTAGAGACAAAGATTTAAAATTGTCTCCGGAATAACAAACTTAAGTGATATTAAGGACAACTCCATGTAATTGTCTTCAAAGCAATCCGAATTGGATGTTTCAATACTACGGGCCTAACCCAAGTTGTCCCCAAAGGTTTGGGCTGCCGATACTCTCACGATAAAGTCAGGGCAGCTTGAGTCTTAGGGTTTATTTATTCCCCAACTTTCGCCTACTCTCATTCTTCTGTGATCGCCAACAAGAGTCGAAGGCGATAGACCATAGCCCCGACCAATCGCAAGGTATGAGAGCACTTCTCTCTATATCTCCTTTCAATTTTCGTTCCTTCCATCAGTTCGTAGCATCACTAGCTTCCTCCTCCTTTGTGTCGTAGTTTTCATTCATCATCCTCCCACAGAATCCCTCACCCAATTAAGGATTCCGTATATTGCTTTAATGATCGCAATCACTCTTATGTTTAATCCCCTGAATCCATACCCTTTGATTTTCGTTTATGGAGATTACGGATTTAATTCTCCATTCTCAATTTTTATGTGCGTGTCACCAGTTATTTGAGACCATAACCTTTTTCTGTTAAAAAAAGTTCTCCCTCCTTTAATTAACTTAATTGGTTTTCATTCATCCAATTGTTTTGTGATGAAAAGTGGTGTGCAACAAAGTTCTCAATCTCAGGATAGAGGGAGAAGCAAGAGATATGACATGAAGGCTCTGATAGCTTCAAAAGAGTTCCAGATAAGTGATTTATTCATCTTGATCATGTGCATGCATGTGTTGGTTACTTGGTAACTAGGATATTTAGTTGAAAATCTCTGCTTTCTGCTCCAGGAAGAACATTTGGAGGCTGTATGGGAAAATAGTTTTATAAGTTAGATTGAATTTGGCGATGGGACAATGAGCTTGTAAATTGATTTATCACAATATCCAATACACTCTGCCACAAAGCTTGTGATAATTAGATCTTCCTTTCTCTTTTCAAGTTCTTATGGCGCTCAAATCGTCAACTCTGAATTTGGGTTTGGTTTATCTTTCAAGATGAAACAGATTTACCACAGAGACCAACTTTTTAAAATCATGTCCTATAATTTTAAGGAAACTTAGCCCTCTCTCGGTTCCTTAGCAGGTAAATCATTCTTCTATAATTTGTACTCCTTTTAATGTTAGTTCCTGTATATTACATTTTGTTGCTTGTTCTATTTGAGAAGGTCTAGGTACTTAACTATTCCTCAAGCTCTAGGTAGCCTCAAGAAGTGGTATTACGAGTTGTGACGGTTGTGAATGGACTACCTATTGCATAATAAGTGGATCTAATTCTCGATCGACTTCAATTACTATGTTGATGAAATATTGTCTTGTTTCATTGTGACAGGCTATTGAGTATTCACTTCCTAGAAGAATTTTGGAGGAATCATTTTCAAACCTCAAGGGTACATTTCCAGTAAGTAAGACAGAAAAATCTCACATGATTATTTATATTTATAGTTTAGCCTGATTGTAATATGTAATTTAAAGATAGTTATTCATAACACTTTTGTATTATTAAAATTTATAAGAGAATGCATTTTCCATGTTGTGTTGTGAATTGTGTGAATAATATGTAATTTGTATTTCTTGCGGAGTAAATTATTTTTTACACTTAAAGGATATAGGTTCTCTGTTATTAAAATATAGTTCTTCGGTTACTACCTATCGTCTCGAAAAACTTGCATTAAGGACGACTAACTGTCTTTAAATATAGTTCTTAGCAAGGAATAATGTCTCAAAAACACTTCATATGGGACGATTTGTCGTCTCTACAAATACTTCATAGGGGACCACTTGTCGTCTCCAAAAACACTGCATAGGGGACGACATCTTGTCTTAAATTGATACAAAAAGGATGAAATGTTGATTCGGATTTTTGAATCTTTGGGGACGATTATGTGTCCCTGATATTAGGGACGACTTTCATTTTTTGTTCCCAAAAGAATAGAGGACGGGACCTATAGGCACCACCCATGGGGACGACATTTGTCGTCTCCAAAAGATTTGGAGACGAAAAATCTATGTTTCGGAGACAACATTTTTCGTCTCCTAAACTTACTAACTTTGTAGTGCTAGTACGTGCCCTATGAATATAGTGTGTGGGTTTAAACTGAAAGTGGAATTATAAAATTTATTTTTCTTTCGTTAAATTTTAATAAGCCCCGACACTGATGCTATCTGCAGTTTTGCAGACAAATATTATTCTTTAGAATTAAATAGTTTTCATATCTAAATTATATAACAAAATGAGTGATGATTTTCTCGTCGATAGTTCTATTATTTATATTGGAAGAGATATAGCGGACACCTTTGGATTATTGAATGATTTGATTGATCTAAAAAAAATTATTTATGTTTAAGATAATAAATTACATTTAATAATTTATATATATATATATATATATATATATATATATATATATATATATATATATTTTACCCTGGACTTGAACCCTACTCAATATCCTTATGACCTTCAAAATAGCCAAACAACAAGAGTTAATACATAAACTAAAGTACCCCGAAGAGGCGAAGCTTTGGATCCGAACTATGAATTGAGCAAAAATGGGCCAGTGAACATTAATGGCGCAATTGCATATTTGCATGCGCGTAGACGACCACTTCTACCAACCAGATTTTCCAAATCTATTCATTTAATTATCATATCCAGCATTAATTTCTTGTGGTCGTGAGAGGTTCACTAATAATTAATCTCATTGAATAAATGGAAACAAATTAAACTTAACAACCATGAATCAGACACAATCATATATATGTGCATCTTATCATCGTCAAACTTGTAGAAACATTGTGGTGTACGTGTAATCTTTGCTTAAACATACATTTTCGTATCAGACTGAAATATGAAGAGCATCAACAATACATTGGTTTTTATCTTGCTGACCTTTTTCATCGTTACCGGTTAAGTAAAAAAATTTCATTATTGTTTTTTTTTTATAAAGGAATATAGTTTTTTTCTTCTTTTTGTTACAACCAGCTTATCGTGATCGCTCGTGATCAATGTCGTACTGGATATTTGACGAATGAAATGCAGGCGACGGAGTGGGGAGCGCGGCGGCGATGCGGACGGAAGGAGGAGTGGCCTGTCTGGCGGGGAAAATAAAAGTGAAAGAGTGCGATCCACAAGTGTGCCCTCTCCAGTGCCAAAAGAAGTATGGAGCCGTTGGTATTTCTGGCGAATGTATAGGAGACTATTGTACTTGTTATGCCCTTTGCCAAGGTCCACCACCGAGGGGTCGTCTCTAGCTTCGACAATATAATCGACCTCTGTCATTTGGTTAATGTTATGCACAATATTCTCTACGTCACCTTTTAAATCCCCAAAAAACTCGTTGAGTGGGTTCGAACTGGATAAAACGTGAAACTTAATGTAAACCATATCACGACTTCCATGGCCAATTAGCGTTAAGAAATAGTTGATTCCAATAACTTAACTTGTTAGAAGAGGTTCAATTATGAATCTTATATCACATACCAATACGTTCCCTCAAACAAAAGCCACTCAATAAGGCTTGGAAGATTGTACATGTCCGAATACCATGTGCTAATCAATCAAATGGAGGTCGTAGGGCTTCAAACAGAAGACCCCTCGGTCACAAAAAGCTCTGATACCATGTTATATACCAAATGATCTCAATAACTCGAGTTATCAGAAGAAGATCAATTATGAATCTTATACTATTAACTGAAATGCTCACTCAAACGAAAATCAATCAAATTATAAGAGATTTCGTTTGCACAAGTACTAAATACGAGAATTGTGGTTATATGCTTCACAAATGGGGTGAGCGGGAGTTATAACGGTTAAACAGAACATGTTGTTCTCATGTTTTGCAAGAGCAAGAAACGCTTAAGCTAATCTTGAGAAAGTGCAACCGGAGATCTTTATGGTGCTTCTCCTCAACTAGTGCCTGCTATTGACTTTTTAATGGCGTAAATGAGAATAAAATGAGAAAGATTAAAGAGAAGCTCTTGAAGTATCCTGTTGGTAAGATGTGAGAAGGGATGGTCTCAAATTCGGTTAATTTAAAAATATGTTGGTAATAGTTTATGATTGGTTTGTGTAACTAATCGAACCGAACATAGTTGAACCAAATCATACCGAACCGATGTGCAAGCAAAAATGAAAGTTTGAGCGTTGAATCTGAATGCACAACATGGAGGAACGAGTGAGGACTTATAATTAATCATCAATGGAAAACTGAAGAAGTACTGTGCACAATACCGCAACCCTCAGCTTGGAAGGGTGGTTCAGCTCAAATGTTTCAAGAACCATAGGTCGATAAAGGTTGGTACATCGCAGAGTCGGGTGACGAAGATTTATCCCAGAAAGGGCTTAGGATACGGTCAATAATCAATGGTTACTGACCTGTCAGTAATTAAATAGGGACCATAGATCTAGGGGCGGAGCCATCGTGCAGCTAGGCTAGACGTGGGGGCTAAGGAGCATTTTAGTACACTTATAAATTTTAAATTTTTTTCACTTTAATTTATCCAGCATTTAATGACTGATTTTTTAATGGAGGAGAGAGAAATATTATTTTCTCTGCAACTCTCCTTTCTCTCTCCCATTCTTTTTTTTTATTTTTTTCCTCCTTTCTCTTTCTCTCTCCCAATCTCCTTCTTCATATCTAAATTTGTTTCCTTCTCTTCTTCTTCATTTTTTTCTCCAGCAATCGATGAAGAAAAATTACAGTCTCTCTCTTTCATTGTACTTTTCTCTTCATCAAATCGTTTCTCAATTTCGATCTTCCTATTTTTTGGCATTTTGGTGTTCATGATTACGGAGGAGGAAATGAGAGGAGACAGAAAATGAGTTTTTTTTTTCTCTCCCTCTTTCTGTTTTTTTTCTTTTAGATAATATATATTGATATTATCACACTGTATCATACGGTATTGTGTGCTAACCAAATATATATTGATATTACCACACTATACCATATGGTATTGTGTGGTAACAAAATATATATTGATATTATCACGCTATACCATATGGTATTGTATGGTATTGGGTGGCAGTCAACACCAATTCTGAGAAAGAAGAGTTAGAAGACAATGAAGGCGCAGAAGAAAGTGAAGAAAGTCGTAATTTTATATATATATTGGGATTATCACATTATACCATGCATATGGTATTGTGTGGTAACGAAATATATTTTTATGAATATCATGTTTTACCACATAATACCACGTGGTATTGATGGTATTTAGATTTGAAATTTTATTTTTAGCATGTTATACCATATGGTATGGTATGGTAATTAGATTTATAATTTTCAGTAGCATGTTTTACCTGGTAATACCACGTGGTATTGTATGGTCATTTTATTTTTAGCAAGTGATAATCATATTCATATTTGTAATTGTTGTCTATAGCACTGAATTATTTAACAAAAAAATCATTATTCAATTTTTTTAGTTGGAATTAGAGCAGAGATAGTTGAGATGGTTAGATTCACTTTTGTTGTAGAGATAGAGTTAGAGTTTAGAAGGTAGATGCATTTCTCTTCCTCTTCTAGTTATAGATGGGAGAGAGAAGAAATAATATAATTGTTCTTTTAGTAATAAAACAGAGAGTGGGAGAGAGGGAACATGTGGGACAGGGAGTGGGGTTCGGGTTAGCATTAAATAGGGGTGTGGGCAATTTACCCTGCTGCCCCTCCGTATTTAATTTAAATAAAAAGAATAGATTGACACGTGGGGTCAGGAGAAAGCGTTACTGATGGTTACTGATGGGATCCGGTCCCTAAGAAAGAGCCTAAAGAGGATGATTATTCTAAAGGCAAGGATACAGATCCGTTGTGTTCTGCAGTGCTGTTTATGGCGGCACAGAAGATAAAGTGGAGAAGGGAGTGGCGCTCGACTTTGGTGGTGAAGGGTCTGGGAAGTAAACTTCCCTATGTGCCTCTGGCACGTAGACTCGAGTCTATGTGTGCTAGGCATGGAGCACTCCACATTTCGGATATGTAAAAATGAGTGCTTTTTGGTGCACTTTAAGAGTGGTAAAGATAAAATTCGGTTCCGATACAAAACTCGACAACAGAGCATGTTGGTATGGATTTTCGGTAGCGGTCTTGGGACACGGTTGATGGGTACAACCTAGGATTCCACTGAAAGTACTTTGAGATATGATATGGATTTTCGGTAGATGTATTGATATAGTAACCAAAAGAAATAGATGTATTGAAGATGAAACCTAATGGAAATAGATGTAGATCCAATGGACAATAAATGAACATAAAGGTTGTAAAATGGGAAAGTGGGGTAAAAGATGGAAATTGAAACTTGCCCACTTGCGAGGAGGAGTGTGAGAACCACTAATGAATAGTACCACCAAACCTTGGCTTTTATATATTAATAATTAATATATTAATGTCTTGGAGGTAGCTTGGGTACCAACCTTTGGAGCTCAATTCGAAGAGTTTGAAGGTGAGTCGAGTTTTGAGGATGATACCCCACGAAAGTATGTATCTTCTTCTGCAACGACGTGGCATTAGATGACTGGAAAGGAGTTTGGAAGGCTTCCAACGAAGAGTGGCAAGATCGTAGGGAGCTCGGTTTGAAGAAAGTCTTGCAGAGTAATCCGAATCCCACTCGGACTAGGATTACTACTACCATGTTTTACCTTTTCTGTTTTGAGTTAGTTTTTCGTGTTTGATTGTGTTAAGGACTTCCAGAATAGTTGATAAGTTAGCCTAGGTCTATTTAAGAGTTTCAATTCATTGTAATCGTCAGAATTTCGCGGAATAGAATACAAACCTGAGTTGGTTGATAAGCTTGTTGCTTCGTGAGTTTGAGAGTTGTTTGGATCGAGATCTAGAAAGCTTTTGTGCTTGTATCGATCAAGTAATCACTTTGATCGTTGTCAGCTTCTATCCATACTTTTCGATCCTTCTTGTTAGAGTAAGATTGCACGAAAAGTTCCATGGAAAACTCTTGAAAACTACTCTGTTCTTGGTTCGAGTTGGGGAATCGAGTTTGATCAATTCCTTATTGCGGAATTCTGGTCAAGAGACCTATCTATATTCTCATCATCCTAACTTCCTATTAATTGAACACTAGTGTTGTCGTAATAACAACACGTCAACACAAGAGGTGTTATCAGTTGTAACCTTATCTAGTTCCAACTAACTTATACTCAAAATACATTGTTTCAAGTTAAATTTTAAGCAAGAACCAGAGGGTTTGGCTGTCATGGCCCATGGGACACATATAAGTTTTAGTAAAAAATCTCTATTCATAAAAAAAAAAATTAAAATAATAAATCTCTATGTATGCATGAGGAATAGATTGAACTCACCAATTTAAAGTGAACTAAGAGTATTTTATCACTACACTAAAACTTATGGGTATGCCTACTATGACATGCATGTCACGGTGACATGCACTTTTCGGTCGACCTATTCCTGAGGGAGGTCGACCGAATTGACCAATTTGGGCATCACGAGAAAGCGTTGCGGTCGACCGCATTTAGTTTAAGTTGGTATTTTTGGTCGACCAGAATAAAACCTCGGTCGGCCATTTCGTTGGCGTCAGAAACAACATGGTCGACCACCTAATATATAGGTCGACCACTTGATGGCAGTAATTAACAAAATGGTCGACCGGATAAGGAAAGAGGTCGACCAGATAGAAGATAAGTGTTCTATCAAAGTGTCCAATCATTTGACGTAAAATGGAGATCAAGTGTTGGTTTCTCGGTCGACCTAATCCGGTACGAGGTCGACCGAATACAAGAAAGTCAACCTATGCCCCGTGTCTTTTTTGCTTATGTATGTCGATTTGTGTGGTTAATTTAATCGTATAAATTATGTTTCAAACCATCATAATTAGTCAATTATAACAAGGACTCATCAATCCATAGCATAACAACTAAAAATAAAACACACATAAAATAGCATAATTGTTCACACATAAAAATAAAACTAAAAAAACCATCATAGCATAATTGTTCACACATAAAAATAAAACTAAAAAAATAACATAAAAATAAAACTAAAAAAATAAAACTAAAAAAATAAAACTAAAAACTACTCATCTCCCCCCTCTCCCTCATTCACATTTTCTTCATTTTCTTCATTGGTGGTGGTAGCATGGTGGTCAGATGTGGTGGGATGCATGTATCTTCCGCTGAAAGATCGCCACTCATCTCGCATCTCATTCACGGTCAGCTGCATTGTGCTCATCTGGGCGTTCATTTGCCCCATGTAGTCGTACATGCCAGTCATCTGGGCGTTCATCTGGCCCATGTACTCGTACATGCCATCCATGCGCTCCCACACACGCTGTAAGGTGATCGGTGGAGTTGAAGTCTGTGCCTCCCCCATTGGCTCGTCTCGAGCTCCTTGATCACCATCATCATCCTCATCATCATCATCATCACCACCACCAGCATGAGCAATGTTTGCTCTGACATACTCACCATTACGCAGCTCAAAGCCCATCTTTTTCAGAGATGAAACAGTATAGAACTCCTGCCTTGAGATCGATAACCCCACCTCTTCACTTAAATTCACATTAAAATGCTCAAATATCACAGTGAGGATCATCCCATAGGGAAGATTCCTGTTTGAACTCTCAGCAGCAGTAAGCATGTGGTTAAAGATCAAGTATGGCAAGTTCACCTTCTCGTTTAACAGTAGGTTGGTGAGGAGCTCCATGTCGAAGTAGGTGACTGTCTCCCGATGTCCACCCTTTGGCAGAATGTTGTAGGAAAGCATGTGGTGAAGAACTCTGGCTTGAACTGTCAGGTGGTTACTCGATGGCCTATTGCGCCCCTCAGCATCTTCCTCTTCATCAAGACCACATACGGTCTGGATTTGCTTGGCTCTCGTGTAATGCGTTTCATTCCAAGCACCGTAAGAATTGATTCTCCTCCCCGCATTTGGAGCCTCCAGTACTTGCGCCAACACATTCTTGCTGATGCGCATCGCCACCCCATTAACATAGGATTTGAATGCGTGAATGGATCCATTTGCATTGCGCTCGTAGGAGATGTTGTTGTAGAAGTATTGTACCATTTTTGGGTAGTATGGTACATTGAGTGATATCACCTTCAACCACTCCTGATCGACGAAGGGTCCCAGAAACCCGTAATTCTCGAAATGAGAATACGCATCCGTCGTCAATGGCCTTCCCGGAACCACCCTACGGTTGTGCATACTCTTCTCTTCGTAGTTCTCACTTTGCTCCTTCGACTGGAACAAATTCGAATTGAACTCTTCCCATTCCGAACTTGAAGCAGCAGCTTTTTGTGCCTTTCTTTTCTTTTTGCCGCCAAACATCCTGCGATCAAACAAGCAAGAATACACATTAGTCCAATTTTCGAAATGAACAATACGCGGTCGACCACTCCATAAAGCGGTCGACCACAATTAATTTAAAACGAGAATGGGTCGACCTCAGAAGAAACACAGGTCGACCTCAGTTAGTTTAAAACGAGAACAGGTCGACCTCAGAAGAAGCATAGGTCGACCTCAGCTAATTTAAAACGAGAATGGGTCGATATAAACCCGTAACAATTCAAATACAAAATTGCCTTCATAGGTAGACCTCAGAACCATCATAGGTCGACCTCGGCTAAATGAAAACGAGCATAAAATGGCCCAAATGATGGTACCAATTGAGTGCAAAACAGATCCGGTCGACCTCATAATCTGAAGAGGTCGACCAGTGGTAGTTTCGCACAATTTGAAATACAATGAGACAATAACTCGCACTTTTGCCTTCATAGGTCGACCTCAGAACCATCATAGGTCGACCTCGGCTAAATTAAAACGAGCATAAAATGGCCCAAATGATGGTACCAATTGAGTGCAAAACAGATCCGGTCGACCTCATAATCTGAAGAGGTCGACCAGTGGTAGTTTCGAACAATTTGAAATACAATGAGACAATAACTCGCACTTTTGCCTTCATAGGTCGACCTCAGAACCATCATAGGTCGACCTCGGCTAAATTAAAACGAGCATAAAATGGCCCAAATGATGGTACCAATTGAGTGCAAAACAGATCCGGTCGACCTCATAATCTGAAGAGGTCGACCAGTGGTAGTTTCGCACAATTTGAAATACAATGAGACATTAACTCGCACTTTTGCCTTCATAGGTCGACCTCAGAACCATCATAGGTCGACATCGGCTAAATTAAAACGAGCATAAAATGGCCCAAATGATGGTACCAATTGAGTGCAAAACAGATCCGGTCGACCTCATAATCTGAAGAGGTCGACCAGTGGTAGTTTCGCACAATTTGAAATACAATGAGACAATAACTCGCACTTTTTCCTTCATAGGTCGACCTCAGAACCATCATAGGTCGACCTCGGCTAAATTAAAACGAGCATAAAATGGCCCAAATGATGGTACCAATTGAGTGCAAAACTTCACAGGTCGACCTCATAATCTAAAGAGGTCGACCTCAGTCTATAAAACAAAAGGACATAGCGATTGAAAGCCAGATGCGGTCGACCACGAACATGGGAAGGTCGACCGCACGTGGCGTACAAAAGTGAAAATCCCTCTTTTTCAAGCTACAGATCTACAAAACACGGCCAGAAATAATAGAAAGACATCACAGGTCGACCTCAAAATCATCATAGGTCGACCTCAGTCCATAAAACAGAAAGGAAAAGCGGAATGAAAGCTAGATGCGGTCGACCACGAATATGAGAAGGTCGACCGCACCTGGCGTACAGAAGGAAAAATCCCTCTTTTTCAAGCTACAGATCTACAAAACACGGCCAGAAATAATAGAAAGACATCACAGGTCGACCTCAAAATCATCATAGGTCGACCTCAGTCCATAAAACAGAAAGGAAACTAGATTACAAGTCAGTTGCGGTCGACCACGATGATGAACAGGTCGACCGCTTCAGACGAACAGAAGCAAAAACCCCTCTTTTCCATCTTTAGATTTTTTGAAAACAAAAGGAAGAAGACAAGAATCAACCCAAATGAAAAGGAAGAGTGAAAAGCATTACCTTGTTCTTCTTCTAAGTGATGAGGATGAAGGTTTTCAAGAGTTTTTGGAAAATGGTGTTTTTGGAAATGGGAGAAGAAGATGAAGAAGGGAAAGGAGAGGAAGAATGAGTGGATGTGGGGGGGATAGGGTTCTGATTGTGGTGTAGAATGAGTGGGGGAGGGTTTCTTAAATAGAGGATGAAGGGAGGTTTGGGTGGGTGGTCTGGTCAGGTCAACCGGTTTGGTCGGCCGTATTAAATGCGCGGTCGACCGCGCTAAAGTGTTCGGTCGACCGCCTTTGGTCCGGTCAACCGGAACTTTTATGAGGTCGACCGTTTATGACTTTATTTCAACCCACAATCAATTAACTCATACATTAGTAAGATAATTCGAAGATAATACAATGCAATCGCAGTTATTAAAAAATAAAACAACTCCTAAAAAAAAATAGAAGAAATTTAAGATCCTTTTTTGGGACTTTGTTTCGGGCACTTGGGGCGAAAATGACCATATTTCCCACATTTCGAACACTTTCTCAAACTTTTGCCCGATGCAGTTCGTGCTGACTTGAATGTCCCCTTGGTCTTCCCAATTTTTGGATCTTTCACACTTCGAAGGGGTGCTGGAGGGTTTGCCGGTGTGGTGTTGTCTTCTCTCTCCTTCGCGAACTCAATTGCCCATTGAGTAAGGTCGTCCAACGTCTTAGAGACATGATTAAAAGCAGATTCACTACCACACGCGATGTCACATAAACGCTTACACTTTAGAGCCAATCCTCCATGTCTTATCAGTCGACCAACTCTCTCTCCCACATCACCTCCAACTCCAGGATGACGATTTAGTGTCTTCGCATTTTGTGTCCATCGAAGCTTGAACCAAGTCGAGGGTAGTGCGGTGTATCCCATATTTTTTATTACTGTAAGCATGTGTCTGCATGGAAACCCCTTAGATTCAAATAATGCACACTCGCATTTGAGATCTTGAGTGGACGTAGTAAATGTTAACCGCCTTATCCGATCTGGGTTCATGTAGCTCTTCAGTATGAATGTCTCTGTCCCATCTGATTCATTTCTTCTCTCCGCTAATACATAAGAAGCTTCATTCTCTAGTTCAGTCTTGAAGATAGCAAATGTACGATGAGTGTAGATACTTTCAGCTTGCATTTCCCAAGTGCGCAGGGCATGCTTGCAGACCAACCTCGTGTGCCTAGAAGAATAATCATCCTGCGTCTCCGTGAAACGCATCCCCTCCAGTGCTTCATCAATGCCCTGAACAAAACGTTGCAAGCTGTATTGAGTTCCCACATACCCATTTATCCAATGGTTACATGACTCACATCGCGAGGTTGATTGGAGTCCACCGAAATAAATATCCTTCAAGTATGCCTCTGCCCACAGTAATTTGTCAGCGTACAAATCCTGCAACCACTTATTTGCAGACAAGCCATGCTGACTAATCAAAAGCTCCCAACGCCTCTCAAACTCCTCAATCGATATTCGTGCTTTCGCCAAGTAAGTGAATGCGCTAACGAACTCCTTATTATGAACGGCTGTTGTCGCATTTGTCTCAATATGCCAAATACAAAGACGGTGAGGCACTCCAACCAGAACAGTAGCAATGGCACCACGCATAGACTTGTCTCCGTCTGTGATCACTGAAGTGGGCATCTTAGAGTTCATACACTCCAGAAAAGTATTCAACAACCAAACATAGTTGGGGATTGTCTCGTTATCCAACTGGGCAAAACCATATATGATGTTACGGTGGTGGTGATTTACACCAACCATCATAAAAAATGGTCGATTGTACCTGTTGCGCTTGTAGCATGCATCGAACGCCAAGACATCCCCAAAAAAATGGTAATCTGCTCTAGATGTGGAGTCCGACCAGAAGAGATTGCCTAATTCACCTTCATCGTTGGTTGTGTACTTGAAGAAGCTGCCCGCATCAGAGCTATGTTTACTTTGTAAGTAACCCAATGTTCGGTTAACATCTCCTATTAGATCGTCGTCAACTGTTCGGGATTGCTGAACAGCATTGTCCAAATCCTTTGGAGTGTACCCCAGATTCTCATATCCTCCAACTTTATTCTTCATGAACTGAACAATGTTGCGTTGTTTTATTCCTGACTGTCGCATCCCTATCGCCAGAGCCTTGTCTCCTTCACTCACATTTCGATGAGACCGAAGGAATTGAGTTTCTTCTTCATTGCAGCAACGATGTGAGTGCTTCCTCTCAAACTTAGAAACAACCCACATTTTCTTATTCCGATCAAATCGTACAGTATACGATGTCTTGCAAGAATGTCTTGTCATCTTACGATGTTGCCGAATCCGACCTTCTTTATCTATATGCATCTTACCTCTAGTCCCCTCTCTCGAACATACCATTGTCCTCCCAATTGCTACTCCTCGACGACTCCTCCGAAGATCTCTACGTCGAACGCTAAATCTTTTCGCTTTAGCATAGGAATCGTAAAATTTCTCTGCATCTTCTAATGTTTGGAACTCCATGGAAGAATTTGTTGTTCATATTCAGTAGCTTCTTCATCATCCATAAATTCTTCTTCTGCACCCTCGGTTTCATAATCATCTCCAACCACTTCATCATCGGTATTATCTGTATCATCTGAATTATCCATAGCTCCTTCTCGAGCATCATTAGGTTCCTCATCGAAGTTAACCTCATCATCATCTCTATCGTCTGTATCATCTCTGTTATCCATCCTGCAACGATCGGAATACGAACTTTATGTCAAAACATACACAATTAGCTCTCGTCAGGTCGACCTGAATGAACTGGACGGTCGACCTTATTACTAAATAACAAACATGCAACGATCGGAATACGAACTTATTGTCAAAACATACACAATTAGCTCTCGTCAGGTCGACCTCAATGAACAGGACGGTCGACCTTATTACTAAATAACAAACATGCAACGATCGGAATACGAACTTAATGTCAAAACATACACAATTAGCTCTCGTCAGGTCGACCTCAATGAACAGGACGGTCGACCTTATTACTAAATAACAAACATGCAACGATCGGAATACGAACTTAATGTCAAAACATACCCAATTAGCTCTCGTCAGGTCGACCTCAATGAACAGGACGGTCGACTTTATTACTAAATAACAAACATAAGGTCGACCTAATTTACTGAAAGGTCGACCTAATCCTATAACTACGAAAGAACGGTCGACCGGATGGTGTTTGTGGTCGACCGGATGGTGGGAAAAATTTAGCCACATAGAACCATTAACAAGCATATACGAGGCATACCTTAGCAACGAGGTCGACCACTTATTGGTACGGTCTACCGGAATAAAAATAAACCGCCACCAACACCCGATCACAATAAGCGCGATGAGATTATAACTTCACTCCAACAAATTGTAAGATTTCGTGGTACGATTAATGTCTGAAGACTCCCATCTATTTATAGATAATTTAGACGAATTCCTTATCCAATTGGTTCAAGATATATAAAATCATAATTCGACAAGGACAAGTACACAAAATCCTAATTGTACAAGGACAGGAATCATCACGGTCGACCGCTTTGCACAAATGGTCGACCGTCTTGGGTAAATGTGAAACAGGTCGACCTCTTTACACAAATGGTCGACCGTTGTTTTTAAATGTAAAACAGGTCGACCTCTTTACAGAAATGGTCGACCAATGATTATAAATGTGAGCACAGGTCGACCTCTTGACAAGAATGGTCGACCGTACTTTTATTAAGGCCAAACAGACGAGTATCCATACTTATTTTACATGGTTTTTGACTTTCCTACAGTATCATAGGTCGACCTTAAGCTTCACGAGGTCGACCTGTGCTCTGCCTTTGGGTATGCCCACTTTGAGTATGTGGTCGACCACTTGTTCTAGACGATTGAAATCGTAAATTCAGTCACATACATAATTGTATAACAAATCTAATAAACGATAAACATTCAAAATCCAAAATGAAACGATCTCGCAAATACAAAATAAATGTATGGTCCAAATAATGCAACATTGTAACTTAACGACTTCATTTCTTTGCTTTTTTCTTGGAACTCTGTCTCTCTTTGCCTCGTTCCATGCATTCATCTACTAATGCCTTGAAAAGATTTTCTCGTGCACGGTTTTTAAAATGTGTAGCCAGATACCATAGAATCTCCTTTCGAGCCGGTAATTTGTGTTCTTCTCCTATATGCATTATGCCATGTAAGATTTCGTTACAACTAAAAAAAGTGTAAATTATACTAGTTATTTGTTTGACGATATACTCACCACTCTATCAAGATCCTTGGATCCATAGCGCATCCACTGCATGACGTGCACACCACACTCAGTACTATTCCTTTGTCGTTGAACTGGTAGCTCATCAAAATTGAAATCTCCAAAATTTGGTACTACTACATTGCTCGTGCGCTCTGGTTTCAAAATATCATCCAAAGTGGACAACTACACACAAATAACGAATATTTTAAACTTCTAGCATACTACGTAACGCTTGGTAGTCAGAAAATTATAGGAAACACTTACCAATTTCTTGCATAGTTCTGATTTACGCCTACGATTCGCCTCAATAGTTGAAGGTAGACTGTCAAGCAAAAATGCAGTTTTTTGCTGGACATTGACGAGATACAGAAACCAATGACGTGCTTCATCTTCAAGAACTGGCATAAATATCTAGCAACGAAACACTCACTATATGTTATAAACAGCGAATACAAACAAATGCACTTTCGAAATTTAATGATATAGGGACATTGACTAGACTAACCTTCTGGCATGCACTGACATTCGGCATAAAGTCCACGCCATCATTCATCAACTTGTTACGAATTTGTCTGGTCTTCATGTTAGCGCGTACCATTTTCTGCACCATGTTTTAGTTGAGATGAATTGACATGGTACAATATAAATAACTAGGTTATGACAAATAATTTGACATTACGGCTCTTACCGAAAACATATTTGGAAAATACCACACATTTGGCTCTTTCACATCATGTTTTTCAGACATTGTTAGTGCCCTTGCACACAAATCCACTACCTACCATCCAACAATAAAACACAAAATCATCGTAAATCGTAACATAAATAGTGCACAATTCATACGAAAGTCGTAGTAGTATAGTACTTACTGATGAGCAAACCCAGCTTTTCTCGCTAATGACCGAACTCAAATAATGTCGTTGCAGGTTTTCAGAAAAAAAGTCCACAATCATCAAACTGCAAAAATCAAGATAACAGAAATGTCAATTGTTTTTTTGCAACGTACAGGTCGACCTGTACACAGTCAAGGTCGACCTTATTGGACACACGGTCGACCTTATTGGACAACCGGTCGACCACACGTACTAGAAAAACGTCTTACTTGTCCCAATTCTTGTCCCCAACCTTCTCTTTAGTAACAACATAATACAAGTCTTCAACTGGATTTTGAAGATTTTTGGTGAATCCTTCTAGACCCTCCACTTTCATGACCTACAAATCATAGTTAAAATTAAAGTAACATATGAACACAAACACACATTATAGATGAAAATGTAACGTAAACTTACCCCGTGCTTTTCGAAAGGACTCTTAGATTCATCTTCATCGCTATCATCACTAAATAATCCCTTTCTTACAAATTGATCCTTCTGTGGAGTGGTGTAGGAGTCACTTTCATATCGCGGTCTCTTGTAATTAGGAGATGAACCCTTGCGGCCATTCTTTGTTTCACTCTGTCAAACATATAAACAAAACAGATTAGCACTAATGATAGTAATACTAATATCTTCAATCACATATGAATATACTTGGATACCTTTAACATGTGCTCTTTCAATAAATCGTCTATGCTCTGGTAGCAATTTTCAGAGTCATCATGGTCTTCCTCCTCTTTACCAAAGTCAAATTTCTTTCCTTTACCATTTCTTCCGCCATTCTCCATTCGTTCTGCACTTATATCTTTGATAGCACCTTCTAGCCTCTCAAACCCGTCATGCATCATCCCAGTCATATCTGTCAGTCGAACTGACAAATGCTCGACTTGTGCTTGACACACCACCAGCTTCTCTTGTGTGGCTTTCAACAATTTCATGATTTCACCCAAATCTTGATGCAGTTTCTCATCATGCGTCATCGTCTAAACAATTTAAAGAAAAATTAATATCATAATTCAAGTACAAATTTCTATAATTGACCAAAAAACAAAGACGTGGTCGACCTGACAGAGTATTATGTCGACCTGTAAGACAAATAGTGACTACCACAACTCGTCAGGTTGACCTCGGTTATTCCTAGGTCGACCTATCCAGCAGGAAAATAACAATTACAAACAAATAGTAAGTTCAAAATTAAACCGAAAAAAGGACAGGTCGACCAGATATCTGGCGCGGTCGACCTTTTCAAGCACAACATAGTCATACAAACAAAGCCAAAGTCGACATTCAGGTTGAATAACCAAAAAAACATATACGGTCGACCTTGAAACTCATTAGGTCGACCGATTGGGTTACCTCGCAAGTACAGAACAAGTGTTGTGGCCTAAATTCAAATACGAAGAATTGTCTCGTCAGGTCGACCTGGTTGACGTCGCGGTCGACCGAATTGGATTCTGCACCCAACAATATATCAAGTTAGCCGGTGGAAATCACGCATTAAAAAAGAAGACGGCGAATGCTACATTAGGTCGACCTCACCTTAGACCTGGTCGACCACTTCCAACACGTACAACAGCAACCGCGAACGATCTTCTTCACAAAGGCTCTAAGTCGGAAAAAAACCTAATTCAGACTTGGTGGCGTTGAAGGGGACTCATATTCGTATTTATAGAGATTTAGGACGTGAATGGGTCGACCCAATTCGTTTCCTTGTCCAATTGTGGAACCTTTCTGGTGTTGGAATCCATATCCAATACGGATACGGTCTGAAGGCGGTCGACCTCTTCACAATGCGGTCGACCTATTAGGTGCACAAGGGTCGGCCTATGCGATATTTGGGTCGACCTGTCATTCTGTTAGACCACTAAAACGGTCGACCGCATTTTGTAAGAGGTCGACCGCCTTCAGGAACCCAACATACATGAATCAGCCCATTCGGTCGACCGCAAGTTGTATTCGGTCAACCGAAAAGTCCATGTCACGGTGACATGCATGTCACCGTAGCAAAATCCAAAACTTATTTATTGTTATTCGACTTAGATAAACTAATTATTACAGTAATATAAATGAAATCATCAATCAAAATAGTTCATATTTAAAAAAATACACATAATTTCAACTTTTTGCTCAGCCACTAATTAAGGACAAACGACGGTTCTATCTTGCTTACGCTCGTTTGAAGCGTTTATATTTTCCCACTGACCTCATTTCGGTACAAGAACCTCATTAACCAAACGGTCCAAATTGAGGGCCGACGATCCAGCTGGTCCAGTAGCTTTCCGAGCCAACTTCCCCCAATCCTTTGCCTTGTTCCTCATCTCCTTTCCCTTTTCCCCGTTCATCAACTCCCTAACCAGCTTCTCCACCGCCGCCCTCTTCACGTCCTTCTCGACCTCCATCCCGATCCCCCATTCCGTACACGCCATCCTGCAATTTATCAGCTGGTCGCTGAAGAACGGCCAGCAGAGCACGGGAACTCCCGCGGTCAAGCTCTCGATAATCGATCCCCACCCGCAGTGCGTCAGAAACCCTCCGACCGCCGGATGGTTCAAAACTTCCTCCTGCGGGCACCAACCGGAGATGAACCCGATCCTCTCCGCCTTCTCCTGGAATTCCGGAGGAAGAGCAGCCGATTCACCCGTAACCAGGTCGGGCCGGATGACCCAGAGGAAGGAAACCCCGCTGCTGACCAAACCCATGGCGAATTCGGTCAGGTGCTGTTTCGACATCGTGGCGATGCTTCCGAAATTGACGTAGATTACGGAATTGGGCGGTTTGGTGTGAAGCCAGCGGAGGCACTCTGGCTCTTCCTTCCACAGGCTGTAGCTGATTGCGTCGAGGGTCGGGTGGGTGGATGCGATTTGGTCGACGAGGAGCTGGATTGGTCCGACCGAGTAGACCCGGCCAGGGTAGATGGAGTCGAGTGCGGCGAGGACGTTCCGTTCGAGGGTGTCGAATGTGTGAATTAGAATAGCGGAAGTTCTGGCCGCTGATTCGGCGAATTCCATTAGGCAGTGGAAAACCGGCTCTTCGGGATCCGTTGTCTGAAAGAAGCTGGGCAGATCCCGGAGACGTATGTTGTTCATTCCCGGCACTTCTATTGCCGTCTCCAGATATCCATTCGTCAAATAGCTGTCGTCTGCCGGGGAAAAGAAAAAAATTGAAAGGTATATATATATATATATATATATAGTTTATTGAAATTTGACCATCTTTTGTACAGAAAAAATGACCTTTGAAGGGGGTGATGCCTCTTTCAAGCAGAGGGCGGAACTGCTTGAACCCCATGAACCCACAAGCAGCGAAGCTCCAGTAGCTCACTGACGGGATACCGAACTCTCGAGCCACGTCGACGGCGAAGGGCATGGTGTCCATAATGACGCAGCTCACCGGAGGGTTGCTGTCGTTGTGGAGTTTGGCGAGGAGGTCCCTGAAGGGAGCGGGCATGAAGTTGCGGATGGAGTTGCAGAGCGCCGCAATGTCCTGGGTGGCGTCGAGACGCGACGGTGGGAGTCCGTCGGGGATGGTGGTGAATTTGAAGTCGGGGAGGCCGTCGAGGGCGTGGGGGCCTCTGGTGTGGAGGAAACGGTTGTGGTTGAACTGGGTGTTGACGTAAGTGATGTGGAAGCCTCTGTTGTGGAGGAGCTTGGCGAGCTTGAGAGTGGCCTTGATGTGGCTCTGAGCTGGGAATGGGATGCAAACGGCATGGGGCTTCTTCGGCAGCGCCGAGTCGTTCGAGCCCATTGTCTTGTCTTGTTTGGTTTTGTGTGGTTTCAATTTGGGATTGGATGGATGGGAAATGTGTTACTGTTAGCTAGATATATAGGTATAGCCAACTCCTCTGGATAATACTCATCAGTCATCACTAAGTAGATCGATCCCAAAGTATATATGTAATTATCTTTCCTTTCTCAACGGAGTTTTTTGGATGAATATTTCGTAATTGTCTATAACACTATATCTACAACAAGAGAGAGGCTTGTCAACATCAACACGATATATATTGGAATGTTAAATATTTGTTCCTCCATTTCGAAAATGCGAATGTCAATAAAATACTTAAGAGTTATGAATATATTGATCATTTATTTTTCTTTAGCATCTTTTCAAATTTATTATTCACGGTTTACATATTAAGTAAGAATGATCCATGTAAAGAGAGAAGTATCATTAATGTTACTTTTTACTGGAGGTTGGTCTAATATCTCTCATATATGGGGAAAAAATCAAATATTGTGAACTTATAATTCACTTATATTTTCACAACAAGGAAGATGACATTTGGTGACGGAAAAGTCGTCGGTAAAGGTGCATATTTTCATCGCATAAGGGATTTAAATTCCGTCATCTATACCATGCCACCTTAAGTTGCTGACAGGTCATTGCTTCTGAAAGGAAAGAGTCGTCGCTAATCATGGTTTCCTCGATGAAATTAGAAGATTTGGTGACTAGAGTTTCAAGTAGATTGTTGCTTCAGGAATCTATATTCGATATAATAAATTTCACGCAAAAATTCTTCACATTCTTTAATTTTTTTCTATATTACCAATGTTACTATTGCTTCTGAAAAAATTATATATTTCTCTCACTCTAAGTAATCATGGGAAACATAAATTATTGTGTTTTTACTTATCAAATTAAGTTTTTTCAACCAATGGGCTCGACCTTAATGTATTTTATAAATAACATCACATTTGAGTCACAGTTGGTTTCTCTCAGCATTTGATGAATTGATTTACTATATTTGTACACTTCAAATTTATAGATTGACTTTTTTTTGAGAACTAATTCGATCGCAATAATTTAAATGCACCTAAGAGGTAAAAATAAAAATAATATTGAATGTAATCTATAAAAGGAGTATGATATGAAGAGAATTATAATCCATTGATAACTAAAAGTGGCAGTTTCTAATAAATTTCTCAAAATAATGGGCCTAGTTTATATATTTTCAACATAAATAAATGAATTAATTTCAGTAATTCAAAATATTGGAAAATATTAACGCATTGCACCTCGTAATATTGTAAAACCTGTATGTCAAACAAACATCTCCTGCATCAAAAGTAAATAAATAAGTTTTTTATATCAAGAAAATCACTTCGAATAATTTTCAAATTTGAAAGCTCGTATTCAATTTTATATCTTGAAATACCTAAATTTTATGGGCAATGTAAAATAAAATTTATTTATAAAAATGATTTAGAAGGAAGAAATTGCTCAAAATCATGTGTCGGTTTCATCTATTTTCTAAATTTTCAAAATAAATAAATAAATTATAATTAAATAACTCAAAATATTGAAAAAATGAACGCATTGCATGAAAGGGCGGAGGGAGAGGGTTAGAGGGTGGGTCCTGAGACCCACCCTTGTTCGGGAGATGAAATGGTAACTTAGGTATAATAGTTAACCAGATATGAAAAATAACAGGTATTTAAATGCAAATGGTTGATCTTTCAAATATTTTATGTATGATTTATACATTGTGTATTGACATATTTAATGTTTTATAACGAGCTATATACAAATGATAATGGTGCAAATGATCCACCTAAAATTAAAGATGTACTTATTTAATAACTACAACATATTTCCAACAAATTATAGGTAATTTATAGAAATAGTTTAATTTCAATTAGGGATAGGGAGAGTGTGACGAATGACTCCAAAAGAAGAAAATGAGTAAATATGTATTATAATTAATTTAGAATGAAATTTAGGCAAGTCTAATTGAGAATAGTTGATCGAGAGATCATGTGTTTGAATCTTAACGATCCAATTTATTAAGCACATGATATTCGGATTTTGGAAAATTTTAAGCATATAAATTGGTTTTGGTTAGCAGGGAAGTGTTAGTAAATACTAAATACTATAAGATTCATTATTAAATATTTCCCAACAACTCGAGTTATTGATACTAAACAGTCTTGACAAAGAACACCATTCAAAAGCAAATGTCTAACTAAATCATAAATAATTATTTGATTGATATAGAGTGATATTCTTGATAGTTTTGACATATATTTAATTTACCAATTTTTTTGTGAATTCAAAATTATATCATGAATGATTTCAAAAATAATAAAATTATTTATCGTATATATTTTTTTTCTAAATGAATCCATCTTCGAAAAAATCATGGCTACATCCCTGATTGCATCTAGTAATATTGTGAAAAATATATGTCAAATGAACAACTCTTGTATCAAAAGTGAAAAGGTTGAAAATAATTATTTGGCGGAAAACTCATAAAACAATTCCATATATCAAATAATCACACTATTAATTGCCTCCAAGTCAAAATATTTAAAACAGTAAGGGCACAAAAGAAATCCTCATTAAACAAGAATATATATCAAATAATCACACTACTGCATCAGAATCCAAAATATATAAACGATTAGAACACAAAAGAAAACCTCATGATACAAAAGAAAGGAGAAATGGGTATTTTGAACCGATGATCCGCTAAAGCAAACCTCACTAAGCAAGACTTTTCACAGATCTCTCTACTCGTTGCATATAATTCAGCGTATGATTCTGTGGGGAAACGGATTGGTTTTCACTGGTTGTATGACTGACGTTATGGGGATTCGGCTTATCCCACACTGGGCCTCATTGGTTCGGTGGCATTCGTTGAAAATGTGCGCAAAAATAATATTGGTAGTTGGGCAGTACTGGACGAATTTGGAGGTAGCAGTGTTGAAATGGATGGGTCGATCGAAGATTTCGATATGGCCGTGCAATAATGCATTTTTGTTACTACATGAATATCCTTTATTGGGCGGCTAGTAATTATACAAAATGGTCTATAATTTATTGAAAGATAAACATTATTATTGTGATTCATTATTTGGTTTGTTTTTAAGTCGATACATAGATGAAACCCTAAAATTTATATTCATGGAATCTCGATTTTTTTTTTTACAAAAGATAATCTTGTATTGATTAAAAATAGATCACACAAATTACACTTTGGTAGACAATTAGGAAAGGAAATCAAAATAATGGCATGTAGTCGGGTACAAAGAAATTATCTTTCTAGCCAGCAAATGGGCTACCCTATTGCTATTCCGACCTACAAATCGTACAATGAGACCGTTATGATTTCACAGCGAACAACGATCTTCTTGGGAAATCGCTCCACATAAATTATATTGCTGACCAGGCAGGTTTACTTTAGCAATGACAACATTCGCGTCCCCTTCGAACCTGACCTACGATAAACCACAATCCAGACACCACTAGATGGCCTCACGCAGGACTAAAAGCTCAACTATTGACATATCATCAATATAGTCAATCTGGAATCCCCGAGCGAAGACAATCGCACCATTTTGGTCTTTTAGTACCCCCCCCCCACCGCCGAATGTGATCCAACCCTTATTGCACCATCCCACATGCAAACAACCGATACAGGGATTTAAGCATCCACAATTCCAATCTGGGGGGCGGTGGAGTCACTCTGCATGCTGGTAAACCAACTCATTCCTATACTTGCTGATGATATTGTCGCATCAAAGCCATAACTCAGAACTGTTTCCCCTCAAAGACAACTCAATTATTGGTCTTCCAAGTACTCCAAAGAGCCGCAACAATAAACATGCTCTGATTGGACTGGGTAAACAGTAACAACTTCTTGAGAAAGATGGGAAAGTTATGACGGGGGAGCCCTTAACCTAAAGGTTCTAGACCAGCGTGATACCAAATCGCCCATGCCACCAGACAGTCGAAAAAGAGATGCTCCTCTATATCTTGACATGACAGAGGAATTGCTTTGATAACTCGCGCCACCTCTGGCGGAAATAAGAGAGTAAGTAACTTGTTATTCCATCTGCCTTCCTCTGATCGCAACAATTATGACATCGACAGATCACTACCCTTCGTAACCATCTTAGTATAAGATGAAGGAGCTTGTGGATGCATCCTAGGAACCAAACTTGAAATTTGAATGGTTGCGGAGAGGCCATTGCCAATCTGCCAAAGCAGATAATGCATGAGCAATTGGCGACCATAAAGGATACCCTGTCAGCCCCAAGAGGGCTGAGAACGTGTCGTTGCCGTGAGAAAAGACCTAGTTGGAAAATATTTTCCTTTATAGACCTTGGCCAAGATGGACTATGGTTCACTAAGGATTCCCCACCCAATCTTGGCCTAGTTTAAATGGTTCACTACGACACATATTACATCAAAACATCTAGCAAATACGAGTCTAACAGCCCTTCTCAACCCCCACCAAAATCGCCCCACATGTTTATCCAAGATGCGTAGAGGGAGAGTGGGAGCTTGAAACAAGACATGACATAGAGAGGAAGTGAGGACACCACTGATTTAATCAGGGTCTCCTTTGCTGCCCATGACAAAGTCCCCTGCTTCCATCCCTGCAGCCTATGTAGTAACTTCTCCTCTAGATATCGTAACATCACAAAGAAGAGTACAGAGGCCAAAGTACTTATCTTGTACCCCCACCGTCCCTACTCCAAGAAGCTGAGCAAGCGTGTCCTGAGTTGGTTGAGAGATATTTTTGCTAAAACGGACTGCAGACTTTGGAAGGTTGACCCTCTGGCCACTAAATTCCTCATACTCAATAAGGATCTCAATCAGATTCTCGCATTCCTGCACTGATCCTATGAGAAATAAGAATGAGTCATCCGTAAAAAGTAGATGCGATACCCGAGGGGCCCTAGGTGCCACCTTGGCTCTTGCTAACTTCTTCTCATAATTGCTTTCTGGAGTAGTGCCGCCAATCACTCCGTACAAATGACAAAATCTAGGGGGGATAATGGGTCACCTTGCTGCCATCCCCTCGTCGATTTAAAGTACCCAGACGGGGCACCATTCATAAGAATAGAGAAAAAAGATGTAGAAAAACATTCATGAATCCACGGTATCCACCTTAATTGGCTCATTTTTTCCAAAACTGCGAGTAGGAAAGGTCACTCAACTCTGTCATAGGCCTTCTACATATCAACCTTTAGAACCATATAACATTTCTTACCCTTGGTTTTAATTTTCAGGTAATGCATCAATTCGTGTCTCATCAAGACATTATCCACAATCTGCCATTCCCGAATGAAAGCATTTTGTCCCGTCGAAATAATCTGAGGGAGGAATTTCCCTAATCGTTCGTACAAAATTTTAGCAATGAACTTATACACGAATTGACATAAAATGGGTCTCAACTGACACAATTCCACATTGTCTACTTTGGGAACTAAAGTAAACCAAGTGTGGTTGAAACTTCGCAACATTCGCTACGTTGTAAAGAAGGAGCAAACAACTTCAATCACCAACTCCCCGACAATATCCCAAAAGGATCAAAAAAATTTACTAGTGAACCCATCCGAGCCAGGTGCTTGGGTGGACCCGATTGAAAAGACCATTTTTCGAACCTTGAGAGGCCTGCCTTCTGCTGTCAAACTCTCATTCATGGCTTCTGTCACTATCCTCTCAATCGGGAGATCCTCCACACGAGCGGCCATGTTCCCCACCTGATTTTTAGAGGTGAATAGATTCTGGTAAAAAATACTAGCAATGTCTGTCTTCCCTTTCTCTTCTGTTATCCAGTTCCCCTCATCATCATGTAAGCATGCCACAAAGTTCCTCTTCCGCCGTGCCTTCGTGACAGTGTGAAAGTAAGAAGATTTACGATCACACTTCTTGAGCCAACGAAACCTCGGTGGAATCTCGACATGTAAAACGAAGGAATACATTTTATATGATACAAGGTATTTGAATAAGCTAACAACTAATGAAATGAATTTTTTAAAGTTAAATCAAAGTTTTCATTAAGGTCAAGCCACCATTTCATATTACCGTAATAACAGTTTGCTATAAATGGGAGTGTCAAGAGTCAATTGCTCCCGATAACTCGAGTTGTTAGGAGATGTTCAATTGTGAATTACATACCATTTACTAATAATAGGTGTTAATTTGAATTTAATTTGTCAAACAATTCATAAAAAATCCAACTAATCTAATTTATTTAATACAAATATAATAGGATTGGTGGTTCTTGGATATATTGAAAATTACAGTTTAGTGCCTATAACTTTTAATATTTTATATATGGATACCTAAGTTTTGATTTTTAATGAAAAATATCATTAAAAAATCATGTTTTGGTATCGATTTTTTTTATAATGACACTTTTTTAATATCTAAACTTTTTAAATTTTACATAATGATCCAAAGTTTGGATATTACTTGGAGCCATAAATCCAAAAAACCAATCCATGAATCAACCAATCAATTTGATACAACCTACGAATCGATAAATTCATAAATCCAATCAAATCACCACCACTACAACAACTTTTTTATAATGAATAGTTGATGTGATTTTATTCATCTGGAGGGTCTATAAGAAATAGACTAACTCCAACACTCCATCAATGCAATTGCAAAATAAATTGTATTTGTGTTTTTTATTGTCAACTCAAATTTTTTGCAATCCACATCACATTAATTTCATTCACCTACATCAATGCAATTAAATTGCAATTGCATATGTATTTAAATATTATGTTTAAATTATAGAATTTTTTTTATGAATTGTTGGGTTAGCATTTCATCAAAAAAGTGTTGCTAGCAACAGCCTTGCTAGCTAGGCCTATAGTATGTTGATTACTACAACCAAAAACATGGAAACTGTGAAACTATAGCCTCTGCCCACTCAGAACTCAAAACCAATCAAGAATTCCAGAAACCTAGGGTTCTCTGTCTCCCTACTGCCAGCTCCACTTCAGATTTTATTATCTTTAACAGCACCCCAGCTTTGGGTTTTACTCCATCATAAATCCTGCTGCAACGTTCTCTCCATAGGTGGCTTAGCCAAGACTGCTAGATCATTCGCCCCACTTCAGCAATATCAGTAGAAGTAGAAAGTTTGGCAGTCCACTGCATCATTGCAGCTTCCCACCCTGGTCTAAGAGAGCTCTTCAATGCTCTACTAGGAAAGCCATCATACAGAGACTTCGAATAACAAGAATCAGTAAATAGATGATCTCTATCCGCCATACCTGCATCACAGAGGCAACAATTCATAGGACCCTGATAACCCCACTTTAACATCTTCCTCCTAGTATTAATGCCGGCCTTAACAACCAGCCAGGAAATGACTCTGTTTCTTGGAATCGCCTGCCCTTTCCACACAAGTTCCCACTAGGGAACTTTCTGCTGAGTAGACCTTAATACTTCCCAAAACTTCTTAATCAAAAAAGAAAGCATTGGGTCACCATTAAACAGAACTTCATCATGTCTAGAGAAAACGAATTGATCACTCTAGATCGGATCTTTATAACCTTCTTCCAGTTCCAAGAGCCAGTGCTACAGTGTAATCCCATAAGCTATGCTCCTTGAGTTTATAAGCATAGATCCAAGCCACCCATAGAGAGCCTTCTTTCAACAATATAAGCCAGATAAGTCTGACCATACAAGCTACATTCCAACTGCTCATATCCCTAAGTCCCAGACCCCCTCTTTCTTTGGAAAAGTCAGCTTCTACCAGACCATGTTAGCTCTCAACTTTGTTCCAGTCCCAACCCCCTATAAGAATCGACTACAAATCTGTTCAATCTCTTTAATAATGACTTTGGGGAGCAAGAACACTGACATCCAGAATTGTGTCAAACTGTACAATACAGTTCCTACTAGTTCAATTCTGCCTTCATAAGACAAAGTTTTTGCTTGCCAACTTCTTACTTTTGCCACCAGTTTGTCAATGAGAGGCTTGCAAGCACCAAGACTCAGTTTGCCTGAAATGAGAGGAACCCCCAAATAACGCACTGGGAATTTACCAAGCTGGTAGCCATATCTGGAAGCCCTTATACTTTTCTCCTCCCTATCTAACCCAGCAAAAAACACCTCACATTTACTTGGATTTGATTTGAGCCCTGAGACTCTTCGAAACTGGTTGAGAACCCTCTGAAGTCCTATAATCCCACAGTTTGAAGCATCAGAAAAGACCAAGAGGTCATCCGCAAAACAATGATGGGTGAGTTTGATTTTTTTGCACTATGGGTGGAAAGGGAAATGCCCTTCATTGGCGGACCTATCCAACAGACACGTGAAAATTTCCATTGTAACAGAAAATAGATAGGGGGAGAGAGCATCCCCTTGCCTTAAACCCTTGCTAGCCTGAAAATAACCAACCTGTCCTCCATTAAAACTGACACTAAGCGTAGGAGTACCCACACACATTTTTATCCAGGATACAAAACGTTCAGGGAACCCCATACTCTTTAAAACTGGGAAAATAAAATTCCAATCTACTGAATCAAATGCTTTCATGAGGTCTATTTTGATAGCACATCGTGGGGATATTTTCTGTTTAGAATATTTAGCAACCAGCTCATGAGCAAGGAGAATATTTTCACCAATAAGCCGACCCTTCACAAATGCAGTTTGATTCTTACTGATTAAGAAGGGAGAAAATCACTAAATCTTTTTGCTATCAACTTATATATGCATTTGTAGAGAATATTGTAGCACGAGATGGGTCTAAAGTTCTTTATTTCATTTGGGTTTGAGACTTTTGGAATTAAAGCCAGAATTGTAGCATTAACTGCTCTAGGAATACTATTTTGTTCAAAGCATTATTGAATTGCAAGAGTTTCCTCGTGACCAATTAGAGGCCAAGCATGCTGGAGGAAGGCAGCCGTGAAGCCATCTGGACCCGGGCTTTTATCATCATTAATTTCAAATAAGACTTCTTTGATCTGTTCTTCAGTGAAGGGAACACAGATTCCCTCAGTCTGCTCCTCTGTAAGCTTCCTTTTCGACAACGTATCATAATAGGCATCGGTCTGAGGTGCAACTTATGGATCTGGTTTCCCCAACAAGTTACCATAGAACCTAACAGCAATCTGAGCCATTTGATCCACATCTTGACTTTTTAATCCATCCTCATCTTTAAGAACTCGAATTGTGCTTCTTCTTTGTTTAGATCCAACCGAACGGTGAAAGAAACCTGTGTTTTCATCACCAGTCTTAAACCAAATTTCTCTTGACTTTTGCCTCAAGAAACTTTCCTCAGCAGACAAAAGATCAGTAAGTTCCTTCATCAAAGCACCCTTAGCTTCAAAATTCTCAGGGGAGGGATCAGCCAGAGCTTTCTGCTGGACTAAATCCAGCTCCATTTCCTTTTATTTGACCCTTCCTCTAATATTCGAATACTCCTATTTATACAGCTTCCTCAATAGCTTTTCAGGTTCTTCAGTTTCTTGCACACTCTTATTAGTGGATGACCACTAACTCTACTACTCCATGCCTCTTCAAGGAGACTATTAAACTTTGGGTGTTGCAGCCAGAAGTTAAAAAACTTGAATGGCTTAGGCAGAGATTTCAACTCCACCTTAGTTTCCACAAACATTGGACAGTGGTCAGAAACCCCAGGGCTTTGCAAATGCACTTTACTATCTCTCATATGCTCCAACCATTCAAAATTGACCAAAACTCTATCAAGCCGTTTTGCAATGGGTCTCACTATCTGCTTGTTTAACCATGTGAACCAGGGACCAGTAGCTTGGTGTTCTTCTAACTCAAGATCAACAATCCACTGATTGAAAAAGTGCATGCTAGAATCCGGTTGAGGACTGTTTGATGCCTCTGAAGAATGTATGATATCGTTGAAATCCCCCAACACCACCTAAGGGTGGCTTCTGACTTGTATCCTTGAGATCTCATTATACAATAAGACCCTAGACCTCTCATCATTTGATGCATAAACCACTGTACCAAAGAACTTATGTTCATCATCAACAAGGAAGTGAACAAACTGATACGAAGAATGTAGAACACTAAGCTTTACTTCTTTCCTCCAGAGCAACCAGATCTTCCCCAACCCTGCAGGATTATGCTTGACTTTAGATTCCCATTCTGGAAACCTTTTCTTGCTCAGCTTTTCAGTTCCTGAGATTCTTATTCGCGGCTCTAAAATAGCTACTATATCTATATTGTGTTTATTTATTTTCCTAAGTAATGCTGTATATTTACCCTCTGCCTTGAACCCTCGGGTATTCCATGTAATAATCTTCATTTCTTGCCACGGCCCCTACCACCTTTACCCCCTCTCTTTCCATTAAACTGAGGTAGTGGAGGCGAATCAACCCAAACACGCTTTCCTTTATCCTGTGCAACATAATTCCTTGAATTTTTTGTCCCCCTTGAGTGGATTGAGGTTGCAAGCTCCCAGAAGATGGTGACTTAACCCTCTTAGTCCCATGCACAGCAGTAACAGGGCTTCCAACCATAGTTGATGACCCAATTACAACCTGAGCAAAACTCAAGGGAGGGCTCCCTATTGGAGGAGGAGCCGTTTCAGCATCTTTAGAGCCCCCACTAGTAGTAGCTGTTTGCGTAGCAACAACTTGCGGTTCCTGAATTGCAATCTCTAAATTCTCCCCTAGGTGGTTACTACTTTCCTCTATCGTTTCCTCTGGCATATTTCCCTCAACTCCCACTTCCATCATAATACTTTCTTCACCCAGATCAGCCACCTTGTCTACCTTTTCAACATTATCCCCAGCAACAGCCTTAACACACCATTCTTTCTCTAGTACTACTTGACAACTGTGCCCAAAGATACCCCACTTAGAGCAGACTTTAGGAAGCTGTGCATATTCCACCCTAACCTCGAAACGTGGATCATTATCAGGGTACAGCTTGATGCTGGACAGGAAATCAAAATCAGCCCCTAATTCAACACATACCTTAGAGAACCCCAGCTGATCTCCAAACCTCGCTTTGTGATCAGTCCATAATGGCTTCCCCATCGTACTAGCCACCCACCCAATTCCATCCTGGCCTAGGTATTCCAACGGCAAACCCCAAATTCGAAATCATATCGACAGCGTCTCTACCTTGGGTGCATTTGGCTGAATCCCAGCTTCCCACTTACGAAAGAAAATCGGATTTCCCATATGATGCCATGGCCCCGATTTGAAAACCCAATCACAAGAATGAGCAGACGGGAATTGAAAGACATAGCCTCGAACCAAATCGTGAGCCACGTACCGGCCCATCTCTTCCCCAAAGCTTGTTAGCCCAGGTCTGCAGTGCCGGGATCTTAGGACGAGATCCCACAAACTGAACGATGAGGGAGTCCTACCATCTCGCGGCGCCTTTCTCCTTAATCTCCTGCGGAATACGGAATCCATCACTCATCCTCTCCGGAGGGCGAAAGGTAAGTCTCTTCTCTGGCGCAACTGCGAACAACTGAGCCCAGGAAGAGCCCTCGCCAGCCGGCCGGTCAGTCGACTGCGAGGCAGCCATTGGCAAAAGCGTTTCGCACAGAGAGAAACAAAATTATAGAAAAATTAAGTAAAAGAGAAAATAAAATAATATAAAATAAAAAATCTCTATTTTTTTAGGTTTTTTTTTTACTTGCGTATGGAATTGCATTTGTTGCAAGCTTGCAAATATGCAATTGGTAGCCACATCAATGCAATTGGTTTTGAAATTGCAAACACATATACCATGTCATTTTGCAATTGAGAATGCACTACCAATGTGGTCACGTAGATGCTATAAAGGATACATATCACGTTAAATAGAAAGAAACTAAACAATTACATTTTATTAACTCACGGGGGTTGGAAGATCGAGGGGGAATCACAATGATAGAGTGTAGAATGCATTACTGGGATTTCCGTTGAAATCAAAGACAGTAACGAAAATGAACACAGATTTACGTGGTATCTCCGGTTTCCCAGGACTAATCCACGGAAGAGCTTGAACGCTCTTCGACTACTGATTTTACTGATGATCTCGATATATGTTACAGGAGAGATTGGCTGCCACTATATTCAGTTGCCTAGCACAACCCTACCTCACGTCTCTACATGGACTGACGTGGATTGCATGGGCCGAGAGGGCTCTTAATGCAACAGGCCCATCTAATCAAGCACTATACTACGTAAATATACAAACTAATTACAAAGACAATATTTCACAGCCTCCCCCAAATTGATGCCGGGTTATAAGCATCAATTTGTCAGATAGATAACGGTGTCGACTAGTAGAAAATGTCTTTATAAGTATATCTGCCACCCGATCTTCAGTTCGAACGTAGTGTAGTGCAATGGTTCCATCTCTGACTTCATCTCGAACATAATGCATGTGCACCTCAATATGTTTGGTCCGATCATGCAGAACTAGATTCTCAGCTATTCGAATAGCACTAGTATTGTCAACAAAAAGATCCATCGGACCTGCAATATCCACACCCATATCGCCCAATAAGCGCCGCAACCAGGTAAGTTCAGAAGTCACATCCGACATCGCCCTGTATTCTGCCTCGGTAGATGATTTGGACATCTTGTCCTGTTTTTTACATCTCCAAGAGATAAAAGAATTACCAAACTGAACGCACCATCCTGTCGTAGACCGTCTTGTATCAACACATTCAGCATAATCTGAGTCGGAATAGGCTCGAAGAGTGGCCTTCCCAGACGACGGAAACATAAGTCCCAGCTCCTTAGTTCCACGCAGGTAACGCAAAAGACGATACACTGCAGCCAAACGATCAGTCCTAGGATCTGCCATGAACTGACTAACCAACTGTACTGCATAAGAGATATCTGGTCGGGTAGCCGATAAATATATCAGACTACCAACAATGCTCCGATACTGAGAACTATCCTTTATCTTATCACTCGAATCCCTGCTGAGTTTTAAGTTAAGTTCCATAGGAGTATTTACCGGGACACATTCTTCCATGTTATAATCACCCAACAAATCCGTAATATATTTCCTCTGACAAAGAAAGATTCCCGCAGCTGAACGAGAAACTTCTAAACCCAGGAAATAAGAGAGCTTACCCAAGTCCTTAATACGAAAAGCACCTTGCAACCCATCCTTAAGTTGCTGAATTCCTTCTGAGTCAGATCCTGTGATGATCATATCATCTACATATAACAAGAGTAGAACAATACCTCGAGAAGTGATCTTGATGAACAGTGAAGGATCATTGAGGCTTTGACAATATCCAAAACCAATTAGAGTGCTCTGGAACTTCTCGAACCACGCCCGAGGGCCCTGTTTCAATCCATACAGGGATCGGCAAAGTCTGCATACCTATCCCGGCCTTCCAACATTATAACCTGGAGGTTTTTCCATATA